>JAOTOM010004059.1:77500-216001 GCA_034440615.1 Ashinkailepas kermadecensis | reverse complement strand
CTACTTTTCAAGCTTGGACCCAAGATGGCAAACTATGCATGATGCCCTCAAAAGTTAGACATCGGCATTTTTCATTTAATTTTAAGTTTAGTGCAGTGATTCATTCGTCCAATGGGCTGGGCACCATTTACCCGGGGGGGCGGGAAAACATTACATTTTTACCGGGGATATCACGGCGACAACACAACGCTGGAAACGAAGAATTTGGTCGAGATTTACGAATTTGTCACGAAGATTATTAATTTTGCAAATTATTGTAGGAAATCTTCCTCCACAGCTAACATGTCAAAATCGGCTCCGCTGGGATCCTCCATCAGGGACCAAATGGGCCGAATGAAGTGGCCCTTCAGCTTCAAATACCGCAAGCAAGATCACGTTTGCAGAGCTTCTAGGAGTGATGTCGAGACTGGGTTGTGCACCATGACAATACTTTCATTTGGACCATTAGAAGTAGGTAATAAAAACAACCATAAAAATTATACACCTGTTCTAGCGGTATCTCGGTAACCTAACTGCCAGAATACAGCGCTGGACTTGGAATATGTATTATTTTAAGAAGCATAGTGTCTGGGGACAGTAAACAGTTTTTGTGAGTTCACCACGGGGGTGCGACGCCCCCTTCCTCACGCAGGGAAAAGCGCAGCACTCCAGCTTCCCATTTCCCATACGGTCCGCCGCCCCCTATGTATATATACAGCACATCAGTTGCATAAGTGGGTGCTCCATACCGGACGCAGGTGGGGTTCCAGCAGAGCTTGTATGAAGCCGATACTGCATGCTGCCGATACGATGGTGAAGGCCGCCACCGCAATACCGGGCACTCGTAGCGCCTTCCTCACGCCTCCTGCAACAACAACAAAAAAGCATATTGCATCTGAAAGGTTAGTCACAAAAGATCATCCCCGAAGTTGTACGTTACTGCAGAAGCCTGCAGCAGTATGCTATTGCGTGCAGAGTTCACTTTGACATTTTGTAACTTATTATAATTTGCCACAGTTTTCAGATCGTATCAGAACTTCACACACCACCTGTCAGCAGGTGGTGTATGGACATGGTGACATGGGGACCCTTTTAGTTGATCCTGTTTTGCTTAAAGCCACTGTGGGTTTCGCTCCTTCGCTATGCAAGGGAGCCGGTTTGATGGTTCGAACCAACTGACGTTGACAGGACCCAGGGCAGGGGCGGAATCGTTTGAGTGACACGGGCCGTGTGTTAATATCCATCCGCATAAAGTGACTTTTCAGGACACACGTTAATTATGCACACGAGATCCATATATTCTAAGCCAACGACGGGTAACGACTGGACGATGTTTCGAACTTTCGCCGGTCTATCGCATCTCAGAGGCCACCTGCCACCATCTGTCATCTCGGTGCTCGTCAATGCCTTGGTCCTCTCTCAGATCCGGTACTGCATTTCGGTGTACGGAAATAGTACCCAAAAGAATATGTCTCGATTCGAAAAAATATCAACTATGGAGCAAAAGTTATTTTCGGACGAACTAAATTTGACCATGTCACGCATCTGTTAGAGCGCCTTGGCTGGATGAGCGCTGAGAACTTGGCCTCATACCACACGCTGTGCCTACTTCACAAGGTGCGCCGACTGCAGGAGCTGGTTTCATTAGCCGGCACTATCAGTCGCCGGCTAATGAACAGTCGCCAACAGGCGCCGAGCACCGTTACCGCCACACCCGCCAGGACCCGGTGTCGTCCCCAGGTCGCGAACAGAGATGGGCAGGCGCAGTTTTTGTTCCAGAGGTCCTGCGCTGCATAATGAAATGCCACACGAACTGAGGCAACTGACAGTTCCCACGTTTGGCCGCCGCCTTAGGCGACATTTGTGCATGGGACCGGTCAGATTGACCTGATCCATTTCCTGACTCCTTATCATAATCACTCGACCTCTCATCATACTTGCTGACTTATCCTCATACTTGCTAACTTCTTATCATACGTGCCGTACTTGCTGACTCTTTCCGTGCCGCTGGTATGAGGAATTATTATATGTTTTTATGTGTGCCTGTGACGGCCCTTTTTCTCCGTGACGTCTGTTTTAAAACTCGACAACAGGCTGTAATAGCCACGAGTTTATTGTGGATGGCCTGGAACATACGTTTTTGGCTTTGTCTTTGTCTTTATAAGACACTTCATAAATCCAATGCACGATCCTGAAATTATAAGTAACACAAAGAATAAGACACCTGCATAAAGACAAGCTCTATACATCATCATAGTGTATTATATATACGAGCACCAGGGTGTTGCTTTATATACTTTAGATAGGAAAGTGCCCCTCAATGTTGGTTTAGTCCCCCAAATAATTTCAACTTTTAACATGGGAACTTATGGTGTGTGTACCCTCCCCAAATCCAGTTGGGTTCGCCCATTGCCATCGTTTATTGTGCCCCCCCCCACACACGAAAACAAAACAAAAATGCCAGAAATAATCACCCGTGACGAGCACCCCCCTGATCCATGGCATCAGTGCCTCACGAGCACGTGCGCGCAGTGCGAGCGTATTGTAAGCAATCTCCCGTTGCCAGTCTTCGTCAATGTCAGAACGAGCCAGACAGGCGTAGTCGGCTTTAACTGGGCACGCGGCATGGCCGATCAACATCTGCGTTACAAGCCACCAGAGTCCAGCCGGTCAATGGCCACCTCAGTCCAGCCGGTCAATGTCCACCGCAGCCCAGCCGGTCAATGGCCACCTCAGTCCAGCCGGTCAATGGTCACCTCAGTCCAGCCGATCAATGGCCGTCTCTGCCCAGCCGGTCAATGACCACCGCAGTCCAGCCGGTCAATGTCCACCGCAGCCCAGCCGGTCAATGGTCACCGTAGTCCAGTCGGTCAATGGCCACCGTAGCCTAGCCGGTTAATGGCCACCTAAGTCCAGCCGGTCAATGGCCACCTCAGTCCAGCCGGTCAATGTCCACCGCAGCCCAGCCGGTCAATGGTCACCGCAGTCCAGCCGGTCAATGGCCACCATACGCCGCCCTAACACCGGCCATGGACACCATATGCATCGATGTTGGATTTCTGGTACTGCCTCACTCTTCCCGCACTTCCATCCTACTTATTTCTAAAATGCATGCACTTGCATCGAAGTTGGACTCCTATACCGCCCTGACTCTACGGGCTACTGAGAGAACTCAGTTGAAGGTGGACATCGAAGGTGGACTCCCATACCGCTCTGTCTCTACGGGATACTGAGAAAACTCAGTTGAAGGTGGACATCGAAGGTTGACTCCTTTACCGCTCTGTATCTACGGGATACTAAGAGAACCTAGTTGTGATAGATTCGCAAGTTGTCTGCATGTTGCGATCCTGTGCCTGGACTTGGAGCCTTGAAGCCTTACAGTTTACATCTTGTTCTCGTTCGCTTAGCGTCCTACATGACGCATTATGCCGATTTAAAAATGAAAAGCATCGCAAAAGACTTATCACTGCAAGTCCCTTTTCTGTCTTCTTGACTTATCATCGCAAGCCGCTTTTTGCAACATCGCTGGGACATGCCTCTGACGTACATTTCCCTTGGATAATCTCTATGTTCTAGAAAGGAGCAATCAGGTAGGAGTGAATGATCAACGGGAGATTTCGCGAGATGGGGAAAATATATGGTTTCCGTAGCGGCGAAACAGTACCAAATATGTGTGGAGGATTATTGGGTCCATTCTCTCCATGCTGTGTTCCTACATGCAACGCTAAGTATTTCACAAATATTCAAGTGTATAGTATCAAGCATATAAAGCGGCGGAATCTGAGGTCAAAAACCATTAATGAAGCATTTTGAAGCAACCATTATGAAGACGTTTATTTCCTTATAACTTATTCGTTTCTTCTTCTCAAAACTGGGCACAACTTCCTCTACCCATATCCGCCACCGCATGCGCATGAAATCTTCTATCGCATCTTCTTCGCATCTTCTGAAATCTTCTATCGTCTATCGCGCATCTTCTATGCGCATGAAAACAAGCCGCGCAATGCCCACTTACGAAAAATGCCACTCAGTATGGCACGATAAAGTCGGTGTTGGTGTTTAATTACTCGACATTGATCCGAATGGTCAGTCACCATCACCCACTAGTGTCTCGGAAGCAGTGAAACGAATTGCAGCTCTAATTAGATCAAATCTACTCACCGCCTTTGCTGTCCTTGCACGAGTGATCGTCGTGCTTTGGCAGTATGATGAACGTGAGCACGGCGGTGAAGAAGAGTACACCACCCAGGCACACAAACGGCAGGGTGTAGCCTCCCACCTGCCGGCAAATTGTTCAAATAACTTTGTTAAACCGTGTCTGTCCATCTGCGGGTGTTTATTTCACGCGGTCTTGAGTCAGACAAACAGTAAAACGTTCAAATAAGCACCCGATTAGAAAGCAAGAGATATAGTTAAATATGTTAGTGATCTTCACATGTTCGCAAAGTGACTGCATATGTTCCTTTCCCCGAACAATTATGCTTTCCGAACTCTCATATCCTGCCAATCGCAAATGTCTACATAGCTTGATTATAGTCGTAGCAGAAGCAGTGGTGTACCGAAGGGGGCGGGGGCAAAGGGGACAACCCATGGAGGTTGTGGGGCCACCAAATAATCACGCCGGGGTTCGGGAAAAATTGCACCAGGCCCTCTAAGAATTCCGCTGGCCCCCAAAAAATCGCACCAGGGCCCATTATAATCATATTGTGAAAAAGTTGCGCCGAGGCCATGAAAGCCACGCTAGGGGTCTCCAATGGTCAGGCCCGGGCTCCTGGAAATCACGCTAGGAGCCAAGAAGTCTCGCCGGGTCGCGTGAAAATTACGCTGGGAGATCAAAAGATCGGGCCGGGGCACCTGAAAATCGCGCTGGGCCCATAAAGTCGGACCGGGGCCACGAAAATCACACTGAAGACCTCAAAAGTTCGCACCTGGCCCATGGAAGTCACGCTGGAGGCCAAAAAAGTGCCGCTGGGACCCTGAAAATCACGCCGGGGTCCAAAAGGTGGGGCAGGTTCCTTAAAATTGTTCCAGGACCGCAAATATCGCACACGCGCCCATAAAATCACGCTGGGGCATCACAAATTCGCACCTGGGTCCCTGAAAATAACGCCGGGCCGGGCAACCACGCTTGAAGCCCAAAATATCGCGCCGGGGAACCTGAAAATCGCGCCGGGACCCCAAAAAGTGGGACCGGCCCCTAAAAATAACGCTGGGGCCTAACAAATTTCCCCCCTCCCCCCAAAAAAAATCACGTTGAGCGTGGGGTACCAAAAAGTCACGCAAGGGCCAGTGATGATCACGCTAGGGTCTCGACAGTTCGCACCGGAGCCCTAAATGTTCCAGCAGGATCACCCAAAAATTGAAGCTGGGGCAACGAAAAACCAATCCAGACATGTCAAATCACTCTGGGGCTCCAACAATCACGTCAAAAGCCACCAAAACGTGTTGGGCCCCAAAAACGTTTCGAGGCAGCTAAAACTTCCGCTATGGATCCCAACGAATGACGCCGGAGCCCCCAAAAAATGACACTGAGCCCCTAAAAAGTATTGTTCCTGCCCTTGGAAATCACACTGGGGCCCAAAAGTTAGTGCCAAATCCCCAAAAGTCGTAGCTGGCTCCCCAGTAATTCATTACTACCCGGAATGTTACCCTATGGCATTAAAGTCGCGAAAAAAACATAAATCACGTAGGAGCACCGAAAAATGCACCGGGAGCTCGAATAATCGTACTGGGGCCAAAAATAATCGCGTTGGGGGCTATGCAAATATAACTCGATTAAAAAAATAACAACGGGAATCGATCAAATCGACCCGAGCATTAGATTGGGCCCCTCCACAGGGCAATTAAGTTGCTCATTAATTAATTAATTTTAAAAAATATCAAAATGGGCCCCTTTAAAAAAAATAGTGATCGAAATCCGGGGACTTTTTAAATGGGGAAGGTAGGTCCCCTCCAAATCCGTTTGCCATCCCCCGGACGCAAATCCTAGGTACGACACTGAGCAGGAGCACGCAAGCCAAACAAAGGCGGCATAATCCCGCCGGTCAGCCGATTCCTCGAAATGGTTATGAGATGTGGGCTATATTAGGCATCAACTGGTATCGTCCAGATCGCTTTCATGGCCACCGACCGACTCCTTGGCAGTGTCGCGTGTGTGTGTGTGTGTGTGTGTGTGTGTGTGTGTGTGTGTGTGTGTGTGTGTGTGTGTCTGTGTCTGTGTCTGTGTGTGTGTGTGTGTGTGTGTGTGCCTGTAAGTGCGAGTTTGTGTGTACGTGTGTGCATTTGTGTATGTGTGAATTGATTTACGTGTGTGGATTTGTGCACGTGTGTGAATTTGACAGTGTCGCTTGTGCGTGTGTATGTGTGTGCATGTAAGTGCGAGTATGTGTGTACGTGTGTGAATTTGTGTACGTGTGTGAATTTGGTAGTGTCTCGTGTGCGTTACATGTGTGCATGTAAGTGCGAGTATGTGTGTACGTGTGTGAATTTGTGTACGTGTGTGAATTTGTGTACGTGTGTGAACTTGTGTACGTGTGTGAATTTTTGCACATGTGTGAATTTGTGTACGTGTGTGAACTTGTGTACGTGTGCCAATTTGTGTACGTGTGTGAACTTGTGTACGTGTGCCAATTTGTGTACGTGTGTAGCGGCTTGAGTGGCTACGTTGCTTGTTATTACGTGTCCGTAGGGATTCAAAGATCCGTGACTTGGCGATATTTATATCGAGTGACGAGAATGAGAGAGTACAGGGGGGGAGTGATATTTTTAGGCGTGCCGGACCATAAAGGTCATTTGCGCCGCCTGTAAGGCGAGTACGTTATCTATCTGTCTATAAAAGCGAGTATTTGCAATCAAGGTGCAGGCCAGTGGACATTTACGTTAAGGGAATTTTACGTTATAGTTTGTGTGATATTTTAGGTGCTGAAGACGGGGGCTGGGTTGGGGACATCTCCCTGATGTCTAAATGCTTTTAATTCTGCTTTACTCCTCCACAAAATAATGTGTAGTTTGGGTGGGAGTGGGGAATGTTTTGAGAGTGGCGAGAAGTTGATTTTGTCAGGGTGCCGGCTTTAGTCTACTCCTATCGAAGAGCACCGAAGGATCTTTACCGTGCGAGCAAGGAGGTAATTGTCCGCACCGCCTATCACGCCGGCCGCCGCGTGTTAGTTGTTAGTCGCGGATTAGTCTAAGCATGCCATGCAGGGTTGTCAGTTGGGTTAGTACGGTGTTTTGCAATTCGGCTCTTCTTCGTCCGCTGTACCTCTGAGTAGCCGTTTACGTTATGAGTCGCAAGGCAAATCAGCTCATCTACGTCCGATAGCTCCTCTGGGTAGTCATTTTACGCTATGGTAAATTTTATTTTAATTTTTAATTTTTAAGTTTTCCTAAAGCAAGTCGGCTCATCTACTTCCGCCGGCACCGCAAGGTAGCCAGTTATTTCTAATTGGGAAGGAAATTGGCTCATGTACGTCCGATGCCATGCGTGCTATTTACGTGTTTCCTACGAGTGTTTCGCAGTCATGCATTGCGAGTTGATATGAGTGTTGGTGGTGTGGTGCCTACAGTGCTCTTGCTAGTTTTGTGGCATACAAATATTCAAATAGCAATTGAAGGAGTTATGGGTGCTTGTCACCGATAAGCGATGGAAGCGATAGGGTGATACCCTCTCTTTGGCAGAATGCCTTAAGTGGTTGTCTTTGAGAGCTAAAGCTACTGCAGTCTAGCACAATGTGGCCTATGCTTAACGTGGTGTTGCAGGTGTCGCAGTGAGGTGTTGTGTATTGGTCACCCTCTAATTGAGGCTTTCTTAGTTTTGTGCAACCAGTTCTTAGTATAGTGAGGATGACCTCTTTTTGTCGGTGAGATTGATTTGATGAGTTCCATGTGCCTATTGTTGGTTTGATTGCGTATGTGTGGTTGGAAAGTGTTGTGTCGAGTTGTGTTGTGTCCATGCGTTCTGTTGGTATTGGCGAATGTGGCGTTGTAGGAGTGCTTTGCAATCGTCTACCGAATATTCCACGATAGGGTAAGTGTTCGATGACAAGGCTAGCTTTGCGAGCCGATCTGCTTCTTCGTTACCTGGGATGTTGGCGTGGCCCGGAATCCAGAGGAAGGAAAAGTTCATGTTTACGTTATGGGCAACGATTTGTTGGATTCTGTCAATGACGTGATGTGGACAGTCGTGGGTGTTGCTAATTGACTGAAGGTTGGATTTGGAGTCTTAGCAAATCACTACGTTTCTAGCTTTACGCCTCAAGATAATGGAGATAGCGGCCAGAATGGCCATTGCTTCAGCGGAGTAGATGGAGAAGTTTCCGGTAGACGTTGGGAAATTTTAGTGATGCCGATGCCTACATTTTCCTCGTGTTTCGACCCATCCGTGAATACTAGTGTTTTGTGATTGTTGTTGTCGGCGCGCTTGTGGAAGAAGCCAAGAATCTCCGCCGATGTGATAGTGGATTTATTTTACGAGAGCAAATACTCAACCTGTGGTTGACTGAAGGTCAAGAATGGCCTAGTGGGCGGTCGAGCCGCAGTGGCTGGCATTGTGAGGTAAAGATCCGAGAGAGCCGTGGCAAGTTGAATGCTATATGGTGGAAGTTTGCGCCCAAATCGGCTCTTGTAGTATCTGTCAGGCGAAAAGCAGCGCTGTACCGGGTTATTTTTAATGGATTTTATTTTAATGTGGTAGCGGCACAGCTGTTGTATCCTCCTGAAGTGTTTGAGTCAACGAGAAGACTGACCACCGGTACGATGTTGAGGGCTCCTGTGGCTGCTCTAATGCATCTGTTTTGGATGGTTTCTAACTTTTGGCTCTGGCTTTCTGAAATAGTGGCAAAGATGACGCTGTCGTATTCTAGGATGGGTTGTATGATTGATGTGTAGAGTCGCAGGAGTGTTTTCCTGTCTCCGCCCCAGTCTGTGCCTGCAAGTGCACAAAGTATGCTGATGTGCTTCGCGCATCGCTTCGCGATGGAGGTGGCGTTGGTGTTGAAGCTGATTTTTTCGTCTAAATGTACTCCAAAGAACTTGAAGCTTTTCACCTGCTCGATGGTATTGCCGTCGATTCTAAGTAGAGTTTTGAGTATGGGACGGCGACGACTATATGTGACGGTAGCCGATTATTCTGCAGACAGGGTGAAGTCCCAAGTTTTGCACCACTTTGCAATGTAGTCTAGACCGCTTGATTTTCTTTTCAGCTTTTAGGAAGCATCGTGATGTTGTCCAAATGGCTATGTCGTCCACGAAAACACTTACCCTAGCGTGTAATGTTCGGCAGACGATTGCAAAGCACTCCTACAACACCACATTCGCCAACATCAACAGAACACATGGACACAACACAACTCAACACAACACAAATCCAATCACACCCACGCAATCAAATCAACGGTAGGCACATGGAACTCATCAATCTCACCGACAAAAAGAGGTCATCCTCACTAGACTTAGAACTGGTTGCACAAAACTAACACAGCATCAATTAGCTGGTGACCCAATACACAACACCTCACTGCGACACCTGCAACACCACATTAAGCATAGGCCACATCCTGCTAGACTGTAGTAGCTTTAGCTCTCAAAGACAGCCACTTAAGGCATTCTGCCAAAGAGAGGATATCACCCTATCGCTTCCATCGCTTTTCGGTGACAAGCACCCAGAACTCCTTCAAATGCTATTTGAATACCTGTATGCCACAAATCTAGCAGGAGCACTGTAGGCACCACACTACCAACTCTCACATCAACTCGCAATGCATGCCCGCGAAACACTCGTAGGAAACACGTAATTAGCCATCCACGAATGGCGTCGGACGTACATGAGCCGATTTGCATCACAGTTAGAAATAAATGGCTACCTTGCGGTGCCGTCGGAAGTAGATGAGCCGACTTGCTTTAGGAAATATAAAAAAACACCGTACTAACCCAACTGACAACCCTGCATGGCATGCTTAGATTAACCCGCTACTAACAACTAATATGCGGCAGCCGGCGTGAGAGGCGGTGTGGACAATTGCCTCCTTGTTCGCACGGTAAAGATCTCTCGATGCTCTTCGATAAAAGTAGGCTAAAGCCGGCACCCTGGTAAAATGAACTTCTTGCCACTCAACCCCCCACCCACCCCCCACCCCCACCCCACCCACCCGAACTACAAATCACTTTGAGGAGGAGTAAAGTAACATTAAAACCATCAGGAAGATGTCCCCAACCCAGCCCCCCGCTTTCAGCACCCAAAACCTCACACAAACTATAACGTAAACATGCCCTTAACGTAAATACCCACTTGCCTGCACATTTATTGCAAACCCTCTCTTTCTTAGACAGGCATGTGACGTACTCGCTTTAAAGGCGACGTAAATTATCTTTATGGTCCGGCACGCCTTAAAAAAATCACTCTCCCCCTCCGAGCACAAGTTACTACATGTGTACGTGTGCGTGCGTGCGTGTGTGTGTGTGTGTGTGTGTGTGTGTGTGTGTGTGTGTGTGTGTGTGTGCGTGCGTGCGTGCGTGCGTGCGTGCGTGCGGGCGGGCGTGCGTGTGCGCGGGCGTGCGTGTGTGCGTGCGTGCGTGCGTTCGTGTGTGCGTGTGTGTGTGTATGTGTGTGTATGTGTGCGAATGTAAGTGTATGTATGTGAATGTAAATGTGTGTATGTGTGTACGTGTGTGAATATGTGTGTATGTGCGTTAGTGCTGGCGTGTGTGAACGTGCGTGTGTGTAGCGGGTGGTTGCGTATGAACGTGCGTGTGTGTAGCGGGTGGTTGCGTGTGAACGTGCGTGTGTGTAGCGGGTGGTTGCGTGTGAACGTGCGTGTGTAGCGGGTGGTTGCGTATGAACGTGCGTGTGTGTAGCGGGTGGTTGCGTGTGAACGTGCGTGTGTGTAGCGGGTGGTTGCGTGTGAACGTGCGTGTGTGTAGCGGGTGGTTGCGTGTGAACGTGCGTGTGTGTAGCGGGTGGTTGCGTATGAACGTGCGTGTGTGTAGCGGGTGGTTGCGTGTGAACGTGCGTGTGTGTAGCGGGTGGTTGCGTGTGAACGTGCGTGTGTAGCGGGTGGTTGCGTGTGAACGTGCGTGTGTGTAGCGGGTGGTTGCGTGTGAACGTGCGTGTGTGTAGCGGGTGGTTGCGTATGAACGTGCGTGTGTGTAGCGGGTGGTTGCGTGATGAACGTGCGTGTTGTAGCGGGTGGTTGCGTGTGAACGTGCGTGTGTGTAGCGGGTGGTTGCGTGTGAACGTGCGTGTGTTAGCGGGTGGTTGCGTGTGAACGTGCGTGTGTGTAGCGGGTGGTTGCGTATGAACGTGCGTGTGTGTAGCGGGTGGTTGCGTGTGAACGTGCGTGTGTGTAGCGGGTGGTTGCGTGTGAACGTGCGTGTGTAGCGGGTGGTTGCGTATGAACGTGCGTGTGTGTAGCGGGTGGTTGCGTGTGAACGTGCGTGTGTAGCGGGTGGTTGCGTGTGAACGTGCGTGTGTAGCGGGTGGTTGCGTATGAACGTGCGTGTGTGTAGCGGGTGGTTGCGTATGAACGTGCGTGTGTGTAGCGGGTGGTTGCGTGTGAACGTGCGTGTGTGTAGCGGGTGGTTGCGTGTGAACGTGCGTGTGTGTAGCGGGTGGTTGCGTGTGAACGTGCGTGTGTGTAGCGGGTGGTTGCGTGTGAACGTGCGTGTGTGTAGCGAGTGGTTGCCGCGACGGTATCAGCCGGCCTGCCGCTGCGATCTCGCCAACTGGCCAGGATCGCCCCAGTGTTTATTTGAGCACGGTTGCTGCGGAGCGTGTCTGTACAGCGTGTGCCGCTTAGTTAATCCACTGTCTGGAGAATATCAGCCCAGGCACGCGACTGACACGTGTGACAATTAGCCGACCACCGCTTCGGTTGCCGTCAGCTCTTCACGACTTCATGACTGACAGCACAGGCACCGGACAGCGTAGTGCCTCGTCTACAGAAACATGTCACGTCCACAGAAACATGCAGCCCATTAAGGCATTTAAGGCGGTACCTGACCTGAGTAAATCTCTCTTATAATGGTAGATCGTTTTATTATCAAATAATTTAACCCTGTCACTTTGCCCTCAATGTGAAATGGGAGCCACCCACTCAACTTCTTGCAATAAAACGCGTTATACATCTTCTGTGTGATGCGGTGAGACTTCTCAATTGCTTAACTAAACGAAATTCGAATGTGCTACATTTCGATGCCATCTGGAGTAACTTTCATGAAGTTATAACCATGTCATTTTTGCACTAAATTCCAGGATTTGTGTCCCAAATTATCATATTTTATTATTTTAAATTGTATATCAAATGTTCTACGTTAGCGAATTAACTTCCAATGGTTTCGAATAAACCGGCAGAAAATCAGCTGCCTTATGATGCCAAGCTCGACTACTTTTATACATATCCAGCCATGACATTTTTCACCTTTTGACATGAAGATTTCAGGCATTATTGAGGTTCTAACATGGCTAACACATCAAGCGCCGACATTCTTTCCATTCAACGCACATAGCGTAATGTTCTTAAACAATATCGAGGAAACCTGTCGGTCTCAACTCCAATGGTGGTAGAAATCATGCCAGGCGCATAGCCTATCGCTTCAAATATGAAAATTTGCCTGCAACTTTGGCGTTGGAGCACATTAACGTTCAGGGAATGGTTCCGCGCCCCGTCATGTCATGAATGGCGGGCGGCCATGACGGCGACGCGGCCGACGTCGCCGGCGGCTCGCCGTTTATGGCGGATGAGGACCAGAAAATAATTCCAGAAGACAATACGCAAAGTGACAATATCGCTGTATATCACTGCAATAAATCACTGTAAGTGGCAATGAAATTGACGTCTGAAGGCAAGCTAACTTTAATAAATGCACTTCGCACCATATTTTATGGAGACAGAGTCTCATAAATTGCAACTATGTTCTTCGCGCACACACTAGTGAGCATCCGGGCGCGCTTGTCGCGGGCGCATATTTCAGAGTTCTTGAATGGCATCAGGAACCTACCTGTTTTCTTTCTGTACTGGAGATCCCCTAGATGTCCACATTAACATTTCGTCTGACGTCTAACGAATGGGTGATTCGTAACTATCGTGAAAATTTAAGTTCAGATTTAGACATTCAATTTGAGACAGCTCTATCATTAATCTGAAATACGCATGAATGAGGAAAGTCTCTGTCAGATATCGCTATACATTGCGCTTTCATTTCATAAGAAGCGCATACCTTCGCTAGATGAACGAACGCGTTTCTGCGAGTGCAGTGCGTTGTACCGTCAGAGGAAAGTGTGTGCAAGTTCACTTTCGAGCTAGGTACATCGAAGTATGTTGCACACAAAGTTTCTATTGATTTCTGAAATTAAGGGATTGTGCGACATTGTGAGGTAGGAGCAAGTTGCCTACCTACTTAGGTTGAGATAGGTGCGAGAGGTAAGAAATTCTGGGACCGAAAGCTCAGCTAAGAGTGTTCAGGAACCGTGGGCTCTAAAACTGGGCTTTGATGTGGTCCTCAGCCATACCCCCAAACACACTGGTGGATCCAGGGAGGAGCCATTCCGGCCATGCCCTCCCCCCCCCCTCCCCGAAGCGCTTAAAAGGCCCCCCGAAACCAACAGAAGTCAACTAAATTAAAATGCAGTAACCTTTGCCGAGGTTAAAAAATAGCGTCTGGATGAAAGAATCTCCAATTTCAAAGGATTTTTTAAAATTAAAAATAATTGTTTGGAAGCCAGTATGGTAGCATAATAGATTCTGACACACATCGATGGCTCCATGCTGCTCAAGTTCTGCTTACAGCAAGAGTTGACAAAATCGGATCCGCCAGTGTGTACACGTGCACGAAAGTTGACGTGGTACAAGACGTTGAACGTGAACGTGAACGTTTTGGTAAACGAGAACAAAAATCCGGTAACATAGAAACGGTGGAGGTAGGCTGAGGCCCCTACACAGGAAATTATGTTGTGAATTATTATTTTATTTTTATTTTAATTATGTTTAAAAAATTGGCCCCTTTGCCAAATAGTGGTCGAAATCCGGTGCTTTTGACCAAAAATAGTAGGAGAATGGGCACCCTCCAAATCCGTTCGACCCCTCCCCTGATGCAATTCCTAGGTACGCCACTGGGGACAGGACTGACGCCGAAAACCGAAAGTTCCCCCCCCCACAAACCGGTGGGCTAGATCCGCAGCCTGCTTTGCAGCAACAGCCTACCTGCAGAACAGCCTGCTTTGGAGCAAAATTGGTCTGTGTACAACTAGAAGCACAACTAGAAGCATTTAACGTCAAATCCAAGGAGTTAGAAACTTGTGAAAAATATTACAACAAATCTCAGAATTAGTTTTGCTTGATCTGAGGAACTCAAAACCAGCTCTGGATCTGCCAATGCATCCAATTTGTACTGGTATGTTGAACAGGTCCCACTTCGAAACCAGGCTTGATCTAACCAGATGTTCCGTCTGATCTTTAGGCTCATGATATTGTTCATGTTCCTCCTCATAATAGATAAGCAATTGCCCATGGCTGGAGATCCCAGGTGGGGTCCGGACCCCCTGGTCTGGTACCCTGCTAACATTAATGTCATTTCCCCTAAGTAATGTGGAAGCATGCCTAAAAATAAGAACTTGGATCCTCTGGCTTTGTGAGAGATATCAAATCCTGCAAGTGCCAAGGAAGTTTGGAAGGGAGAGTGGAAGAAGATGTTGGTAATTTCTAAATTTAAATGTGATCAGCTATGACTAAGAGTAATAATGAGTGCGTAAATGTAGAATTTCTATTGGTGTTTTCTTTCACGAAGTGTCCCATAATATCTCTTAGTGAATCTGAACCCATCAACGAATATAAATTGGTATATTATTACACACTTGGTTACTTGGTATATGAACAAATGCATTTACAGGGCTACGAAATATATAGTTTTTGTTTCACGAAAAAAAATGATAGGGTTTTCCTAAAATCCCTTTCTGTGCTGTGCTATGCTTCTGTAGAATGGACAAATGTAGCCATATATATCTTAGGAATTATTGATGATAATTCACAGAATATAACTTTATATTATTGCGCTTTATGGTATTCACAGGACATATTTTGCACATGTTACCTCCAGAGAGCAAACAAAGGGGTTAGGTTTATCTATGTTAGGTTTGTCTACGTTAAGTTTTTCATTTGAAAAGTTTTATTTTTATTTAAAAAAGGAATGTATTTCTTCAAAAGCAGGTTAGGGTAGGTGAAGTTAGGTTGGGTTGGATTATGATTTATGAACCCCTCTCCATCAGCGTGAGCCAAAGCCGACCCAGTGGCTCTGCACGTCCGGCCCGGGGCCCCATCCGTCCGCTCAGGGACCCTCTTTCACGGCTCAGGACACTCTCCCTCCGGCCGGAGTCCCCTCTTCAAAAGCTTGGGCCTCCCCTATCACGCAAGGGACCCCTGTGCGGTTTCGGCCCCATCGGCCCAGGACCCTTCATTCCGGCTCTGGACCCTCTCCGTCGGCCGGAGTCCTCCCACGACCAAGCGTCCTCTCCGTCGACGCCGGGGGCCTCTTTAACGATCTAGGGCTTCCTCTGCGAGGCCGGAGGCCCTCTTTTAACAGCTTGGGCCCCTCCATCCGGCCAGGGGTTCTTGTACGGCTTGGGCCCCATCCATCGGCCCAAAGACCCTTTCTGACGGCCCGATGTCCTCTCCGGCAACTAGGGCCCCCTCCATCGTCTCAGGGGCTTTCCTTGATGACCCTGAGTCTTTTCCGGCAAACCGGAAACCGAATCTTTCTTCGCCTTTGGCTCCGCCGTCAGCCCAGGGCCCCCCATATTGGCTTGGGGTCCTCTCCGTCAGCCCGGAGACCCTTCCAACCATCCGGCGCCCCCTCCGTCGATCTGGAGGCCCTTCACGTTAACCCAGCCAAGGGCCTTCAACATCTTCCCGAGGGCACTCTCCGTTGACTCTGGGGCCTCTTCATCGGCCCGGGATCCTTTCCGTCAGCCCGGTGCCCGTTTCGTCGGTCCAGGGGCCCGTCACGTCGGCACAGGGGCCCTTGCCCCTGTCCGGGGGCCCCTCAAGGCGGCCGCCTGGAGGCCACCTTGAGGACACTGACTCTCCAGTGGAGGGCTGCCCCTTCGCCCCCCCTCCCTGGCTACGTCACTGGGTCTGTGTTCATAGTATGAGACGTATTGAGATAATACCTGCTGATGAGCTTGGGCCGCAGATTAAGCGATTTTGAATGGAAGAAATAAACTGCTTCTCCGATGAGTTAAAAATAAGCATCCATCTGCAGCAAAGCATTTTTGGATCCATTACAAATAATAGGATTACTTGGCGCCATACATAAAGGCCAAAAAGCTAACTAACTCAGCATGCCGAGGGCATGTTCCTCAGGCTATGTGGCATTGCTATGTGTTAGCCATGACTTACCCAAGGGGAAAATTGCAGCAATATGAAAAGAATCTGGGAGCCAGACAAAAACACGCAAACAGCTCGGTCATCAGTTGGTTGCCAGCTCAGTTAAAGGTGCGTGATCCATGTTCACGGGACGTCATTCGAGGTTGCGAAGATTTACGGATCAGCCTGCCACTCACGCTCACACTCGCACTCACACATTACTTCAAGTACTACTCGCTTCAAGTACTACTTCAAGTCTTCTTCTAGTACAGAAAGTAGAGAAGGGCTCGCTGGGTCCCAGGAGGCAGCGCGCCTTTCTCTACTTCTACTCATCTCAAGTTTACTTCTTCTTCACTACTCTTCGCTATTTCGACATCTCTCTCTAGTAGGGGAGGAGACTTTGCGCCACTGAGAAGTACATGAAACGCTACATTCCTGTCTGTCGCAGTGCATAGTGTACGAGAGTGCATGCGGCGGTCAGTGAGCAAGTGTCGATGTGAAGCGTGGTGAACAAGTAGCCCATTTAGGAAGTCCAAGTAGGAAGTAATCGTCATGACATCCCAATCGCGAAGTTAGGCCACATGAAGTACATTAATTTGAACATGTTTAAATAACATAAGCAACCAATCCAAACTGTGAATAAACAAACAGAACAAGCTCACTTACCCAAAACGACCAGTTTGTGTTCCGGTGACAGCTTGTTTATACACAGAGCCTGAAAGTATTGATCTCGATCCGCGCCTGGGATGTCGCATAGTAGGAATTCTGAAATACAACGGCCACTAACGGGAGGTAATCGCCGTGATATCCCAATGGCGGACTCCGGCCTGTCAATTACGTTGATTGAAGACGATTACATTACATCAGCGGTGCAGCTAACCTATAAATAAACAGCAAGGCATGCTCACTCATCTAACACGATAAGTGTTTGGTCCAGTGACAGCTTGCGTGTGCACAAACCCTGAACATATTTATCTAGATCCACGTCTGAGATGTCTAGTCGGAGACCTGGGCAGTCAGACCATATGAACTTGACTTCCGAAGTAAATACAATGACAACAACTGTTTGCGAATTCAGTGGTCTTCAAATGGCCTTACGAACAGGTTACCGCTCTGGTCAATATCGCCAACCAGCTTCGACTACGATAAGAGTAATTGGCTCCTTGTAGTAGTTGTGACCAATTATAATTCACGCATAAAAATGATGTCATCATCTGTGCTTTCATCAGTGGCGGATCTAAGATTAGCCCAAGGGATGAGGCATCCAAAATGTTAGTGCTCCTGAACTGCAATACCCCTAACATGATCTTTGTGTTCGGGGGGGGGGGGAGGAGTACGTTCCGAAAATATATTGGCTTGCAGGTAGCATCGTGCCATAGTTAGTCTTCTTGCATGTTGTGGTATCCAGACAGTTTGCAGCGCATATTCTTAGCACACAAGGGGCGTAAGGGACACGTCCACCCTCATAGCTTCGGTTAAAAAAGCATTCGAGAGGAGAAACGTTAAAGTTTTCGATGAAAAAATGAATTCATAACACGACAATCGGCAGAAGGTCGATTTTGATCTTTGAATGCGAACAAATATGGTTCAGGAGGTGGAGGGACCAGTTGGAACTAAAGGACCACTTGAGACCTGACGGAACCCCTGCCCAACTTGAGAGCTGGCGGTCCTGGTGAGCTGGAGAGACCTTGAGAGCTTGAGAGGCTGGATGGCGTAGAGGCCAGGTGCCGATGTTAAGTGCCTCTGGGCCGATGCGAGTGCCCCCGGGCCGATGTAAAATCCCCGGTCTGATGTAGACGGTCCTGGGAAGATGAATAGGGTTTCAGAGTCGATGCAGAGTGCCAACGGACCCGACGCTGAGGGCCTCTGGCTGGCTCAACGTGAAGGATCTCGAGGTGGACGCTGGGACTCCGGGGAGGTGGAAAACCTACGAGCTGACGGAAAGAGTCCTGCCCAGAAAAAAAGAGTATCTGAGTGAAAGAAGAGGGTCCATCCTCCTAAAGAGAGGACCCTAATCACTTGAAAATATTTCAGAGTCATCATCACAAGGGGCCCCGAGCCGTCATATAGCACCCCTAGGCCGACGAAATGCTCCGAGCCGATGTGAAGGAGCTTGGACTGACAAAGGGGGCCGGGTTGCTGGAAGGGCTCTCGGCCTGAGAGAGAGGGCTATGTTCAGTGTAAGAGGGCCCCTGAGCGAACGGAGACTGCTTTTCGGGAGTGCAGGTGCTCATGTCGCTCAAAGGGGGCCCAACCTATCAGGGGACCTATATAATCGTGTGTATCACCTTACGACAATCCTGTTTGCGACCATGACCCCAGGGACTCTTCATATCGGCTTGGGGTTCTCTCCGGCCGTCAGGGGCCATCTCCGTCGGCACAGTAACCTTCCCCGTCGGTTCGGGGCTTTCTTCGTTGGCTCAGGCCCGGAGGCCCTTTCAACGACTCGGGGGGATGGGGGGGGACTCCGTCGGCCTAGAGTTCCTTCACGTTGGCCCGGAATGTGGCCCTCAGCGTCTTCCCGAGGGAACTCTCAGTCGATTCGGGTACCATATGTATCGGCCCGAGACCCACTGAATCAGTCCGAGCAGTTTCGCCCGCCCTGGGCCCTCATTGGTGGCCCGGAGGCCCCCTGGAGCGCCAAATGTGTTGTGCGCTTCGTCACGACCTATGTTAAAACACAACGTCTTCAAGGACGTTGTGTACCGACCTTAAGTATCGAAGGGACTGAAAGAGGCTCGAGGGGGAGGCTTGGTCCCATGGCCCTCCCTGGATCCGCAATTGGCCACGATGGCACAGCTTGCGGCCAAGATACGTCAAGCTGGCCAATATAAAATATTGTCTCAGATTAGCGTATTTTAAGAGTGTTGCAGGTTTTATTTGCACTTCAGAGTTGCTGTAAGAGTTCATATCTTATCATTATTTGCGCTTATGTTCAACGACAGGAGTCAATTCCCCCCCCCCCCTTATTTTTCCACCATCATAAATTTAGGAAATGTGAGAAAAATGCTTCTCCACTACCCAAGTCCATATCTGCGCCTTATGTATATGCTGTATTACTATGTTCTTCCGGTCTTGGACCTTCTAGGAAGATGTCGCGCATTGTTGTACAACTGTTATGTTCTTGTGGCAATTGTGTCAGCATGTTCAGTTTCCAGGTGGGGTCCAGCCGCAGAGGCGCAGGAATGATTTGCAAACTAAAGGGCGTTCGTATACCCTGATAGGCGTTCGTACCTGTCCCCATCCCCACTACATAACAAACCAGGATTTCGGCAACTGGTTGTCGGGCCCAAACTTCGTTGTTATATTTGTGTGTTCAAAATTTTCAATTCAGCTGCTCGAAAGGTGCGCCCCTGCTCTTCCCATGTTCCTACGCTCCTGTCTAACCTAGACACAAGTACCCCCCCCCCCCCACACACACACACACTTCCTCATCGTAGGGACAAATCGCCTTTTCCCGGGGTCAAAAAAACGACACGTCATTACGCGGGTCCTATATTATTAGACATCTGCGGGTTGGCGTTCCTGGCGTTATTAGACCTCTGCGGGTTGGTGTTCCTGGCGTTATTAGACCTTTGCGGGTTGGCGTTCCTGGCGTAACAAGGGGCATTGGTGGCGATTCCTATACAAACATTATTGCTACATATTGCTACATATCGCAATATATTTCTGTATTGCTGAAAGCATTTTATTCCGCAGCTGACAACCAAAGCCGCAATGGAAATGATCGTTGCAGCACTAGCATGGAAGAAGATAAAAATAATGATTGCTCCTTGTAATGCAAGATGCTTGTAATGCAAGATGCTCAATAGCTACACAATAGGCTGTGTAGCTATTGAGCTACACAGCCCTTTCAAAGGTAGGGATACCGCCACGTACTCTTGCATTGCATCTAAAGAATATATCCAAAACTCCATCCTTCCCCTTCTATCCGAAATACATCGCGACGCCTACGTCCATGCACACGATTTAACCCTCCGCAATATCTACCCTACAAGGAGTGCAAAAAGCTTTCTGACAGGAGGGGGGGGGGGGGTACGTAATTCCGGCATGGACGCTGGAACGTACGAAGCGCTTGGGCGCATCTCCCCATCAAATGCGGACATTTGGCATTGATGCCAAGTATCACACCATAATACTGATCGGCATCATGGTGTTGACTGGAAAGAAACCATTTAAAAGGATCTCCCCGCCTAAAGCTTAATCTTCCGCCTCGAATGAGTTCCAGACTCATTCGATCTTATTCAATACTAATGCAACGCAAACTAGATTCATGTACGGAGCCTCGTATGGCGCTGTACACTCTATAGTATTGGCATTGTAAACAACCCGCCTGTAGAGTGGTGATAATTTGACATGTTCGTGAGCGTTAAAGTGGAATCATGCCGTCTGGAAAGGATGAACTTCCATATTTCTTCAAAATAATGGTACTTCACATCATTAAAATAAAACGTGAAAGGAAAAAGTATTCATCCGCAGCGTACATACCACCATTTCCTTTATCATCTTAAGTATTTCTTATCAATGCAACGAGGAATTGATTTTACAACCGACAATTCTCGATCCATGTGATCAAGATGTGGCCAGATTGGTTGGTTGTTTTTGTGAGTCAAGTGCTTAAAAACCGGTACCGATATTTTGATATATTGCTTGAGTTCTATATTGAATTTATTCCTTGATAAGCAGAACTTACGAAACATTTCAAACATATACATCACACAGATGTTTCACTTATATTCCACTCATACCAGACGAAGCCATCCACACCACATCCAGGTGCATATTAGTCGTTGTGAAACGGGCTAGTGATGCTGTAGCCTGAATGCCGATGAGCAGCACTCACCTGGTAAAGGGCACCACCCACGGTAGGACCGACGATCAGTCCAATCCCGAAGAACGTCTCCAGAGATGCCTGGAATGCCAAAGAGGTGCATCACCTGTTCGACTCACCTGAGACTGGACATGGGCTTGAGTCGAAAGTGAATCATGGTTCACTCAAACACACTTCAATTTTGTATTAGCCATCTATGTTCTCCTTACAGCAACCTCATACATTTGCAAAAGGAAACGTTCGCGACCTTAAATTTGCCTAGGGTTTGATAATGTAGCCATTCGGGCTAATGAGCTGGAACAACTTCCGGGAGCGTCAGGCCAAAGTGTCTCATTCAACAAAACAAATAACTTGGGATGTCAGGACCTTCAAACAAATGTGCTGAAGGTACTTTACAAGGTAACGTAAAGCTGAAGGTTTACAAGGTCTCTCTGACGTCGTAGGATCAAGGTTTAAATTTGCGATCTAAGTTGCCTATAATGCGGCCAGTGTCCTCATCCCGATATTTGAACTCACCGCTTATGAACATTGCATGTAATACCCTAATCACCGGTGCCACCAAAATTAGCCAAAGTCCAAAACCAAAACTAAAAGTCAAGAGCTCACCAAAATTACGGAAGCACGCCTCCACGCACGCCATGTTAGATCAGGGGAGCTCCTGATACAGGTCAATGAAAGCACAAACTCACAAATACTCTCCACAATGCACAGCATACACGAAACACCAATTACAATCACGCCCACCACACACATCAACACTTCCAAAAGCACAATTCACGCACGGGAGTTGTCCGGGATGGCGGCGGAGGACGTGGCACTCAAGTTAGAGGACCAAGGCATCTCTGCCGTCTACAGCCCCCTCCCCTCCCCCCCACACACACATCACTAAACAAACGCGACACACACCTTATCATACTGACGTTCAGAACACGAACATCACCGAAACACATCAAATGCAGCTACATTAGGCGTAGGCACCTTCATCACGTGCACCCCTCCCACGGCGCTGTAAGCTATGTCAGCTGTACGGTCACACCGCGGGGGATGCCGCGTCATATCACTAACATGCAGCACTTGTGCCGAACAACAACATAACACTGGCACATGCGGCAGCGGCGAGCGGCGCTGCGTCGGCTGCGGGGAGACCAACGCCTCCTGGGACCGGGCCTGCCCTCGATGGGGGGGGGAGGAGCGAGGATCCTCCGCCTTGTCGACTTGAGGGCTGGGCCCGGCTCCGGGCTATGGCGGTTGGAACAGAGGTGAAAAGTGTCCAGGCTGTCACCTGCATAATATTAAAGACTATGAAGCTGTCACATGTTGATGGCTAACAGCAAAACCCGTAAACCAATGTGCAAGTGTGGATTGTCATTACCATAGGTACTAAATGGTCCAACAAGAATGCTTTGGTCTCTATATGATCGTCAATCTGGCATCCAGTTATTTATGTCTCGCCATTTACCAGCATATGCAAGCGCAGGGCAATGTGACATGCTCAATGCTCACTGCATCCACATACAGGCTGCACAAAACACTGATTTTGTGATCAGCAGTGAGGGTCAGTCATATACATGGGAACAAAACAAGTTTTGATTAGTAAGGACACGACCCAAAGAGGACAGGCTCAGATTATTATTACAATTATTACCTTTCCCAGTGACAAACAACGTGCAAGAATGTAGCATAATCCACACAGCACTACTAAATCAACAGCATTACTAAGTCATGATTACACCAAGCACGTCTGAGGCATGGAATCATCAGGCCAGTGAGGCAATGCAAAAACTGGTCAGCATGATGAAAAGTTGGGGGAAGCACACGTGATGCCACGCCACACATTATTGCCTTCCCACGAAATAATGTAATAACAATCACTGGCGGATCCAATCCACCAGTTGGGGGGGAAGGATGGGGGAGGAGAAACATTCGGTGCCGGACCAACTCTACCCCAGTGGTGTACCTAGAATTTGTGTCAGGGGAGGTGGAAACGGATTGGGAGGGTGACTAACTTTTGGCGATTATATTTTTTTCAAGTCCCGTATTTCGACCACTATTTTTATAAGGGGACTCATATGTTTACTTAAAACACCTTTCACCACGTAATGTTCTGTGGATGGGGCCAACCAACTACCACAGTTCCCACGTTACCAGAATTCAGGCCTCTCCCCTTGTTCAAATGCTTTTTCTGGTATCTTGAAAGACCAGTTTGCGATGCTAAACTTACACCTGTACAAATCGCTTAAAATGTAAAATTTTCATATTTCACGCATTGCAGTCAACAACGCCCAATCGTCACCACGTTAACGTTCGTGCACGTGCACACCCGCCATGCACATTCGAATCGTTCGCCACACTTCGTGCGTTTCTGCGATTTCTGCTAGGCCCCTATGATTTGATCATTGTGCCATATTATGGTATTGTGCCATGCTTGACGTCATGGCATGCTTCGTATCATGGTTCGGTGGGAAAATTCGATGAATTCAAGTCGAAATTATTTATTTTCTTCCCACATTTTCTGTTGGAAAAGTACTCCGGATATCTATCTGAGCATTGATATATGTAACTCATCTTTTTGTTTAAATATGTCCAGCAATTCGTTACCCAACCAAGACGCGAACTGGTTCTGTGTTCTTTTTAGAGCCCGTTGCGTTTATTTTTCGTTTATTTATGTGTTTTAGGTCCCGAGCGCATTTTTTTTGTCCCCCAGTGCATTTTTTAGGCCCAATGTGTTTCTTTTTCCCAATGTGTTTCTTTTGAAAATGTGCGCTTCTCAATTTTCATGGAATTAATGTTTTTCAGAGACCGGCGCGTCTTCAAAGGCTCCGGTGTGTCTTTGCTGCTAGGGCGCTGTTGTTGTTTATTGCGTGGTTTACAACGCACTTTATGCACGATCACGGCTAATGACGCCGCCCACACTGCTTCACCGGTGGGCTGCGAGATTGGGAACTGTCCCGAGTTGTGCGAGTGTTGAACCCGGGACCCTGGTACCAAGAGCTCAACACCCTAACCACTCGGCCATCCTTGCCCCTGATGCTCGGACGCATTTTTATCAACATGGCAACTTTGTGGGCCCCGGCCTGACAGCCAGGGGCGCTTTTGTCATCGGGGACCTCAAAACCACTGTGAGAACACTGGCATCGCAAAACGATAGAAATCATCCCAAATAAGAGAACACAGTCTCCAAAACGCAGCTTATATTATTTAGTGCCCAACTTGAACCTGCCCTCAGTGTCATAAGATCACTGGTCAAAAGAAGAAGAAAATAAATCAATGCCATAAAAATGTCACTTACTTTCAGACCATGCCAAAAGTGTGATTTTTTGCAAATGATCATGCCTATTCAAACAAGCTTACAGGAGAGATAATTTCGGCTACGTAACAAGTGCGTAGTGTAACACCACTGATCGAAGTTTAACTTTTAGGTCTCGAATGACCGAATCATGTCCAGCTGCACTAGTATACTTCTGGTATTCTCAGCAACAAGACAATGGCCACAGCAAGATTGCATGGTAGTGATTGCAAACGCGTACGCCTCGTTCCAAATAAAGTATTGCCTGCTATATACGCACTAGCGGATCCATGGGAGGCCACGGGGGAAATGGTTCCCGAAACTGCATGAAGGGGGGGGGGGTTGCAAACTATCTTTGTCCCCACTAAACGGGACTGTAAAATGACCTCAAAATACTAGTTTGATAGCACATACCAGGGCATACCTTTCTTTTAAAAAAAGATCTGCACTGACATGCAAAACGAAGAATTTGGTCTCGATCGGCAAATTTGCTCATTCGACTGAATACATTTGTGGATCGCTGGGGGATAGTCCCCTAGATAGATCGAATCGACCTCAGTAGATACGACAACTTGTGTTCATCGAAATACAAGAAGTTCAATATTGAGCTATTTCCTAAATAGCATAGAAGCTAAATAATATCCAGAACACTACGCCAATCCAAAAACCATGTCTCGTTCATACTGTACGAGTTCGATCCCAGCGTTCTTGAAATTAATAATGTAGTCGGAATAATTTAAATCAAACTCAAACTCAGATATGAAGAGGCTTTTTATGACAGTTATACGTCCTTTAATGCTTCGGTGACGCTGGCTCCACATGCAAATTGTACTCCCAATGATGCTGATTCAGTTTACCGATTTCGCACTCCACTGCTGTGCTGAACCAACTCCCTAACATTTTAACTCTTGGACGCCGATATCCTACATATTGCATTTGTTCGATGCTTCAAGCTCCCAATCCACATCAGCTTGGACTTATGGGTGTGTAGCTGCAGACCTGACACATGCTCCAACTATTTTAGGAGATTGATTAAGTGCACTACAGATCCCTCACTTTTCACAAAAACCTAGCGATCATCAGCATATTGGATAATCTCCATTATGTTGTTACTGACATTAATATCACTCATCTTATTTGCTGACCGCATCTGTATTGCAAGCAACTGAATCCTTAAAGTGAACAGCAATGCCGAAATTGGACATATCTGCATCATCCCTCTCTGAGGTCCGAACCATTCAGAAATAAATTCATTGCTAAGAATAGCCATTGCATTTTGTCAGTGTCATCGTAAAGTAGCTATCCATTTTGCAAACGTCTCACCAAAACCAAAACAATGCCAACCTAAAAGAGAAAACTGCACTATCTGCTATTGAACGCAGCTTTAAGGTCTAGTGCCATTAGGATCCCAGAAATGCTATCTTTACTAGCATAGTCAATCGCGTCCTGATCAATCCGTGAATGTTTCGGATGTATCGTCTTTTATTGAAGCCAGTCTGGTCGGTATTTATTACTGTACTGATGGCTGCACTCACTGGCGGATGCAGAGAGGGGCCATTCCGGCCATGCTCCCCCCCCCCCTCCGCCCCCGAATCGTTGAAAAAAAGTGAAAACTGGAATAATTGATTGAAAGTTTGAACTCAATTATCATTAATATTTAATGTTCTATGATACGTTTTCAGTTCATATCTTGAGTGTTTTAGGTGAGGCCAAAAATGACTTGGAAGGATCTAAAACGACTACACGAGGAGCAAATTGTCGGTGTGAAACCGCCTACTGTTCTTCTCCCCCCTCCTCCGACCGAGGCGCTCGCTCCCCAGCCCCAAAATGGACGCTCAGCTGCGGCACTCGAGCTGGTCAATCTGATCACCTGGAGACTTCACTTGTCGTTGACACACCTGCAGTTTACCTTGCAATTTATCGATGTGCTTGTCTCAGGCGACCACTTCTGACTCCAGTACCTCAATCCGGTCTTCATATGACGGTAGTTTCTCACCAATTTATCCCCGCGGTCTTGAGGCGGTACCTTCAATGGACGCCTGGATCATCTCTTTCATTTGTGGCAGATCAGAATTTAGCCGTTCGTGTTGCTTCGGTGACGTCACGCGCCGCTTGGTCCGTCCGATCATGTGCGATCTTTGTCGTTTGTTTTCTGAACGAGGCGTTGGTTATGGTTGCACCCTGGCGGGAGCCTCCTCGGCGTCACAAAATGCAGTCTCAGACGCCGACTCCTGGCTGGTGTCCGGCATAACGCAACTTAATCACAAATCACTCGCAATTATTGGTGTGACGCTGTCCGTACACTGCGCCACCACGCCACGCGCTGCGTGTTTCAAACTGATACTGCCGGCTCGGCCACGGACCGCATCCCACGGACCGCATCCCACGGACGCCTAACCACGCTACATCCGCGCGGGTCAAGTCAGACCTCGCCTCGGGGTCAGTGCCTCGCCTCGGGATACTCCGGCGACCTCTCACCGCCGCGGTCAGAGACCGACTTAAAGTTTGCTTAAATTTTGCTAAGTTGCACACGAAATGCCTGCCAATGTGTTCCTTAGAAACTTGGTACTCCAGTGACGTATCGCTCGTGTCGCATTTTGCCACATGGGGAATATACCAGGTCAATTCGTAACCCCATTCTCGAACCCTTGTAATTTTTGTTCAGTGTCCAGTTTTCACTTATCTTAAAATGGTAAAATGGATGCTGAATTTGAGTTCAGCACCCGAAATACGGCAGGATGGTTTCAAGCCCGGAGGTTGTCATCCGAGGTCACCGTAGGTCGTGGCATCGGATGACCTTTAACCTATGTTATCGCGCTAGGATAAATATCAAGCAGTCCAAAAGATCAAACATTACTCCTTCAGTGCTATAAATTGTCAGCGATGGCAAGAAACAGGCATTTTTCCCACAAATAGTCGAAGGTTAACCCTCATCCTGTACGTCATAGCTCCGTGGCGAGACGGCATGTAACAGCCCAACAGCCCAGGAATTCCAGTCGGGGGCCCAAAAATAAATACAACGGGGCCTTAAAAGCTCGGCGTGGGGACGTGAACTTCCCAAGGTCCTCGAGAACACAACGATATATATATATATATATATATATATATATATATATATATATATCGCGTATACAGTGACTTACCTAAGGAGGGGAAAGCGGAAATATTCCCTCCACATAGAGAGGCATTGGGCCCAAAGAATTTCGCTGGGGCTCGGAATAATTGTTCCGAGGCCCAAGAAATCGTGCTCATGAAACAAGCAGCCCGGAGCCCTAAATATTAAGCAGGGATCGCGAAAAAATCACGGCGGGCACGGAAAGTCGCTCTGGAGGCCCGAATATCGAGCAAAAACTCAAGAAACTCATCGTGGCGTTCAAAAACATGCCGGTGATTTCGCGAACATTCGAGCAGGATGGGAGTCGTTTAAATCGGGTGACTTAGAAACGATGGTGTTAGGTTGGAGCGCTTCCACGAAAAATTAAATTCTCACTAATTATTGTAATAGGAATGTAAATATATGCCGTTTAAAAAATAATGGTTCATATCGGGAAATTAGAATAAAATAATTAATCACGACATGGAGGTAGGCTGGGCCAGGGACGCAGGAAGTATCCTTTAACTGGGAGTTGGAGCAATACATTTTTGAGAAATTGCACATCTGAAATCAAGATCACCAAGTCTATGGTTTTTAGCCATATTGTGAGCGTCCAAGTTCTTGCTTTATGGTCAAATCAAAGTTAGCTATGACTGTCACAATGAATTCTGGCGGCACATATATTAAAAGGTTAGGACCCAGGATTATTGCGCCGGCTGAGCCCACATAAAACAAAATTAATCCTTGTGCGGGGGAGGACTGCTCGAGAGTCCCGTCAGGGTTTTCCGGAATAGCGATCGAATGAATAGACGCATTTACATAATACTACTTACTACTTCCAATACTACTTCCAATACCTTTTTACACGTGTGTTTCCATACATCGTACAATTTCAGTTCACGGTCATGATAAGTCATTGGCCTGGGACAGGTTGAAGATAGTAATATTATAAAATGATCAAGTTGCCGTCATTCCGAGTAGTTTCAACATATCAACACGAAATTCAGATAAAGTTGTTCTCGCATCAGGACGACCAACTCTACTAACTTGAAACCTTAATCAGGGTCAATGCTACTGACCCGGGGCATACCAATTTCCGCGTTTTTACCGTCTTGAGCGGGAAATATATATTTTGTGATTATTTTCACGCCACAAATGCTACAGAATATGAAATAACCTTTCTCGTTTTTAAAATGTCAAAGGCCAATAACATATGGTCAGGTCAAATATCATATATATTCTGCACAATGCCATCTGATATAGAATATTGCTATTCCTCGTGGAGTCATAACTTACTTTGGTTTCAGCGCCATCTAAGTCTTATTTCACCTTGAATGGCCAACCAATGATCTTTGGTGGCCTGATCTCGTGTTCGTTGACTTTTTAAATCTGATTTGATCACTTTACGATAGAATTACTTCCCAAACAGTACACATTTTGGCGAAGGCTGCAGTGGTCGTTTTATCAATGTAAATATTGTCCCAGCGTGACTTACGGTAAGGTTCCGAGGTCAGTAGCTGGACTGCTTACAAATATATTTTGGTGTCATATGAGTTCTTCTTGGGTTATATGAGTTCTCATTTGCTATGCTTCAAAAGTGAGGTACTGGGGGTATTCAATCTTGAGCTTACTTGGCCTGACCATACGACGTGACATGACCTGACCTTTTGATTTTCGGATATGAAGCAGAGGTATTCATTTTGTTTGAATGACTGTTGAAAGGACCGGAGGATACATATTCATTTTTTTCCAGGCCATTTTCCAAGATAATGGTCATATTACCGGGTTGACCTATTAGTACCATTAGGAACTTCAGCATGGCCGATAATAAAAAATAAGCTGCCATACGAACTCTAGGCTATATCGGCCTTCCATAAATACATTCTTCTATGTTAGTTTGTGTACACAATGGCGAAAGAAAAAAGCTGTCTTTTTGGAACCATATCAGGGTATTTTTTTAGGTTTGCATATTTACATAATATTTTAACATTTTCGGCAGGCCCAGCGAGGCATAGTACAATTTCATGTATCGGTGAATGTCAAGAAGAATCGCAATTCTCCATTGCTAGATACCCACACAATTGCAAAGGGCAGGGAGATGTGATGCCAATGCAATGCTCACCAGCCTGCAAACCGATTTTGTGTGAGAAGACGCTCAACCGTTTGCCGTCCGAGCGGCACGCCGAAGCCCAGTGACATGGAGAGGCTAAGTTCAGGCTTAGCTCGCCGATATTTTTCAGCGGGGTGTAATCGCGCCAGTGGAAGACACTCCATCGGAGTGGCACCATCCGCTGGTGGCCGTCCCGAAGCCAAGTGGAGGCCTCCGTGTCTACGTGGACCTGCAGAAGCTCAACGTCTACGTTCTCCGTCCACTCCACCCCACGTCTCGTCACAGGCACGCTTCTGTACGTGTGTGGACACAGTCACTGGCTACTGGCAGGAGGAATCCTGAAGGAATCCAGCTAGCCTCTGATGACTTTCTTGACCCCATGGGGACGCTACAAGCTTCTCCGATACCCCATGGGCCTCGTCTCCACCGGTGACGAGTACTGTCAGCGCAGCACATCGGCCTGGTATGACTGAGTAACGTCTATAAGGTCGTAGACGACATCCTCGTGACGAGTACTGTCAGCGCAGCACATCGGCCTGGTATGACTGAGTAACGTCTATAAGGTCGTAGACGACATCCTCGTGACGAGTACTGTCAGCGCAGCACATCGGCCTGGTATGACTGAGTAACGTCTATAAGGTCGTAGACGACATCCTCGTGACGAGTACTGTCAGCGCAGCACATCGGCCTGGTATGACTGAGTAACGTCTATAAGGTCGTAGACGACATCCTCGTGACGAGTACTGTCAGCGCAGCACATCGGCCTGGTATGACTGAGTAACGTCTATAAGGTCGTAGACGACATCCTCGTTTCGGACGTCCACTTTAGAGACAATCTAGCCCGCGTCAGCACCGTGCTAAACGACTGCCGCAGCCACAGCATCACTTTACACCCAGAGAAGTTCCACTTCGCAGAAGATCAGATGCGGTACCGCGGGTACGTGCTGTCCAAGGACGGCATCACTGCTGACCCAATTCAGCAATGGTTCCTGCCACTGCTGAGTTCCTTACCCCGAGCAAACTCATAGAGCTCAGGTCGTTCCTGAGACTTGAGCACAGCTGGGAGACTTCGCTACTTTCTCCACCTCTCTCTCTCTCTCTCCATTTCTCTCTCTCTCTCTCTCTCTCTCTCTCTCTCTCTCTCTCTCTCTCTCTCTCTCTCTCTCTCTCTCTCTCTCTCTCTCTCTCTCTCTCTCTCTCTCTCTCTCTCTCTCTCTCTCTTCTTATATATATATATATATATATATATATATATATATATATATATATATATATATATATATATATATATATATATATATATATATATATATATATATATATATATATATATATATATATATATATATATATATATATATATATATATATATATATATATATATATATATATATATATATATATATATATATATATATATATATATATATATATATATATATATATATATATATATATATATATATATATATATATATATATATATATATATATATATATATATATATATATATATATATATATATATATATATATATATATATATATATATATATATATATATATATATATATATATATATATATATATATATATATATATATATATATATATATATATATATATATATATATATATATATATATATATATATATATATATATATATATATATATATATATATATATATATATATATATATATATATATATATCTATCTCTCTCTCTCTCTCTCTCTCTCTCTCTCTCTCTCTCTCTCTCTCTCTCTCTCTCTCTCTCTCTCTCTCTTTCGCCTTCAGTTTCCTCCGCGACCTCCTGAAGAATAAAAACGCCTTCGTCTGGACACCGGACCATCAGAACGTCTTCAAGTCAGCCATTGCAGTTCTCCCGTCCCCATCAACATTGGCTCATTTCGATCCGTAGCTTCCCACAGCTCTGGACCGATGCCGCTCGCCTAAAGGGCCTCAGGCATGCGCTGGTGCAGCGTCACGGTGATCACTGGCGTCTGACACAAGCTAGTTGGCGCTTCCTTTCAGACGCGGAGATCCGCTACATGTCTGCAGAACTCGAGCTGTTGGTAGTTGCTTGGGCTCTCCACAAGTGTGGTATTTTTCCCCTCGGCTTGTCGACGTTTCAGGTTGCCACGGATCATAAACCTTTGATCCCCATCCTCAATGACCACACAATTGACGACGTCAAAATCCGCGTCTACAACGCTTCAGGAGGAAAAACGTCTCAGTACATCTTCGTGGCCGTCTGGAAGCTCGCAAGGGATCACGCTGTTTCGGAAGGACTGTTCCGCGCCCAAGTGGCTGACCCCACGTCCGACTATATGGATGCGGGACAGGATATCGATCTTCAGACGTATTGCAGTGTACGGGCGGACACCTGTGACCTGGTTTATGTCACCGACGATCCACCAGAACATCTGAACGACCCAGTCCTGCCATGCCTCCAGCAGGTCGTCAAGCAGCATTCTGAGTATCAACTGCTCCTGGAGGCAGTCTCTTCCGGGCTCCCGGTGGACAACAGCAGGATAGACAAACGTCTCCTGCCGTTCTGAACGGTACGATCTAAGCTCTCTGTGGTTGGTTCCCTTGTGCTGAAAGATTCCCTCATTATGGTTCCTCAGGACGCACGGAAGGATGTACTGGGCCGAGTGTACGATTCCCATCAAAGGGTAGAACTGCAACAAAGTTGGTTTTGGGGCATCTAAATCCCAGCCATTCAGCCCCTTACCCCCACCGTTCATGGCGCGACAAGTTTCCAGGCACATACCTGTCGCCCGCCTATCTAGACGCTGACGAGTGAAGTCACCGCTCCAGTCGAGAGCCGGTCAGTGGACATTGCCCTGACCCCCTCCCTCCTTCCGGCTGACACCCCGCCGCCCCGGCCGCCAGAGCTGTGACCTCGAAACCGTGCAGCCGACCGCTGTACCTCCCCTCCCTCCTTCCGGCTGACACCCCACCACCCCGCCGTCGCAGCAAGGGTGACCCCGATACCGTGCAGCCGACCGCTGTACCTACCCCTCCCTCTCCAGCATCCATGTCGCGCCTCGCCGCCGTCCTCAGATGGTGAATGCCATGTGAAGTGACGTGACGTCAGTGGGTGATGTAGGACAAGTTATTATATTATGGGAACCCTATGGACAGGCGTGTCTATGATGTCTATGCCAGCTGTCAATGGGCTGCGGTGAATTGAACGTCGTGTGTCGTTAGAGTGTCAGGCACCGTGTCGCGAGACCAGAGGCTGCAGTACCGCGCCTCTGCCAGTCGGACGCTGTTGGGGTTCACCAGCGTCAGGTGAAATGCTGACAGCTCACTGTGCGACGCCAGGCCGACGCGGGCCTGGACGAAAGTGTTGAGATAGCACCGTTTCCCACGGAAGGACCGTTGTGCTGAGATCAGAATATGTCTCTGATGTCTGATGTCAGAGAGATGTCGCGCCCGCCTGCAGTAGTCTGCTATTGTTCTCGACTCGGGGCCGACGTCCTGGCCATGCGACGCAGTAGTGACGTGTGCGGGTTGATCACGTGATAGTGACGTACTGTGAGTTACCTCGGACGCGCCGCAAGGGCCCTCGGTCATTCTCTGGCTCTCAGAGAGGAACGGTCGTCGTGGGCGGTCGCCCCTCAGGCGGCTCGCCGCCGCCTGGCCAGCCCTGGCCCCACACTGAGGTACGTCGGACTCTGCCTGAGAGTCGCTACGTCTATTGAGATGTAGTTCTCTGATAGAAAATAGTTGCACCTGTCTGTCAAAGTGAAGCTATATTATTCACGTCTATATCACGCTGCGCCACTAATGTCTGATCTTCGTTGCATTTGTCTGTTGACTAATTCGCACAATATAGAAGTGCTGACTTTGGAAGTGCGTGTCAAGAGGTGTGCAGATCAGAGCACTGAGATGAAGGCTACGAGCAATTGAATTTATAACCGGGGTTTTAAATATCGCAAACGCTGAGGTACCCTAGACTATTCACGTAGCCAAATGAAGGTTTGCCCCATCAGAGAGGGGGAGGAAAACCTTTTCTACAGAACGCACGACAAGGAGAGCTCGTCAAATGGTGTGGTGACCTGGTATCCACCACGCTATCACTACAGTATCCAACTGTGATGCCTGTCAGGAACGGCTCCCACGCCTCCCGAAGGAACACCTCCAGCAGGACCCACCACCATCACGGATGTTCGAGGATGTGTCCGCCGACCTCTTCTCCTACGGCGGCCAGTCGTACCTCGTGCATATCAACAGGCTGTCCCAGTGGCCCGGTGTCGTGTACCAGTTCTGCCCTGGAGACATGACACCCCGTCGGGTGATCCGCATGCTCTGACAATGCTTTGTCTCCCTCGGTGTCCCTGTTCGCCTGCGAACAGACGGCGGTCCCCAGCTTACCAGTCATATGTTCCATTCCTTCGTGCACCGCTGGGGCACGTCACGTCAATCACGTCTGTTCCATCTCTCATTTTCCGACCTCCAACAGCATCCATGCGGAGGATGCCATCAGTGATCAAGAATCTGGTCGCGAAGACAACGACGGGTGGGAACTTGGATGACGATCTTTTTCATCGCAGCCTTCTCGAACTGTGGAATACCCTCGGCCACGACGGAACTCTCCTGCCTATATTTTCTTCGGGCACCCTCCCCACAGCTCTCCCAGCACATCGGCGTGCCTTTGCAGCGGAATGGCAAACTATCACCGACAGCTGCGACCGACGAGCTGCACACCGTGAGGAGCAAGCGATGTACTACAACCACTCTGCTGCTCCTCTCCCGCCGTTCAAGATCGGTACCACGGTGCGGATCCAGAACCTTGCTTTGAAGAGATCGGATCGGATCGGTACCATCGTTGGCGTTGGGGTTCATCGTGACTATTACGTGAAGCTGCAGAGCGGAAGGGTCCTGTGGCGGAACGGCCGATTCCTCCGCTACCGGCACCCACCGTGCGATATCATCTTGGCGTCTTTTTCGGAGCATATCGACTCTGAGGTAATCTGTGCACTGAACCCCAAATTGTGTGAGGTTCATTGAACCGCCCCTCCATCGTAGCACCCGCAACCGGCAAGCGCCACAGCGCCTCCAGCTGTAGGGCCACTGTTGGCTCTCCAGGGAGGGGGGGGGGGCATATGTGGTGTCTGCTCAGCGTAAAGGGGTCCTTCCTCGACATATGGCACCCGAGCGTTGGCGCCTCCAGCTGTAGGGCCACTGTTGGCTCTCCAGGGAGGGGGGGCATATGTGGTGTCTGCTCAGCGTAAAGGGGTCCTTCCTCGACATATGGCACCCGAGCGTTGGCGCCTCCAGCTGTAGGGCCACTGTTGGCTCTCCAGGGAGGGGGGCATATGTGGTGTCTGCTCAGCGTAAAGGGGTCCTTCCTCGACATATGGCACCCGAGCGTTGGTAGCCCTGCTGTGCGGCAGGAGAACATTCTCGAGTCGGGTGCAGTCTCAGACAGATACGTTTAAATTAATGTTGTTCTTGAGTGTCATCCTGCCAATACAGGAATTTGTGTCGAACCCACGAGTGTGCAAGAAGGAGACGAATATCTACACATCTCATACTCAGTGCGAGTTTTCAACGTGGTCTCGCGCACATGCATTGCACCACATACTTTCTGGCATTTGAGCCATCGCAATAATGGCACACGAAAGGCGGCACTAGTACGTCAAACATCAATAGTGGACACGTTGCAAGGTCCATGTACGTATGGATTTACCGAGAACAATCTAACTATGCATCTTACGCACAAGCCAATAAGGACTCACTCGTTTGAAATACTTACAAACGTTGTTGCTACGTTGTCGGGGAACTCCTTCGCAATTATTGAAAAACTCGCTGTTAAGAAACCAGCGTTTCCCATTGCTTCTACTATCCTGATGAGGAAACTCAAAATGAGGAACAGCTGTGTATCATCCACTCTGTCTAGAAACCTGCAAATACAATTGACCATGGTCACGGAGCTGCACATATGATATAAGATATGACATGCGGTCTTCATCCCCGGGATATTGGCGCAAGAATAGTCGCCATGTCTCACGGTAAGCCTGTCATGTAATTTACACTTGGGACTAAATTATTGGCTCCGTAGGAGGGAACATCTGAGGGAGGTCGTCTCCCCACGATATATATGGCATGCAACATCAGGCCAATTACGTCTCATGAAATGAATGTCCCAAGATTCTGTTCATAAGGAATAATGCACCCAATACAGCTCTTACCGGGAACACGCATAAGTGAAGCTAGGCATAGTGTTTTCAGCGACTGTTCTCACCATTGACCCGCTATCTCATACCTGTCCTTTGGCTTGGGTTTACACATGCTTGCAGCTTGGAATGTGAACTACCATGGCCGTCTTGCCATGATCATGAACTTGAATGAAGGCATGACCATGGACCTGAGCACTTTTCAAATGCTAGTCCTGCATGTTGAGTGTTGACCCAATCCTTAGAGATATTCAGAATCGCAGCAATCCGTTTTTTCACAATCACGATGTGCCTGGTAGGAATTCGTGCATATTTCGCATGTGCATAGTAGGAACTCGTGCATACTTACTGGCCCATGACCTATGAAAAAAATGTGTCTAAACAAACAGTTTTGTCGTTTAAAGAGTGCTCAGGATGCCGCACAAGCGCCTTCGCTTATTTAATGTGTGAGAAAAAGTGGCACACTATGTGGCCTGCATTTCAGTTGAGAGAGTGTTTGCAATTGAATTATATTTATTTTCAGACAAAAATGGCTGATCCAATTCATGGCTTTGGCACTCGATATGACAAAATCTCACTTCTCCAACATGCCTTTATCTTTGGCTGAGAAGCCTGGTTCACATGGAAAGATGTGTCCACTTACCCGAATAATATGGAGCACGTTGCTGTAGTAAATATGCCAGCATTGAATACAAACTTTGGTCCTATTCTGTTCAACTGTGGGACAAAAAGGCAAATGTTTAGTACATTGTTGGACAACGTATGAATCAACAGGATATTTAGCACATTGTTGGACGAGGCCGGTCACCAGAGACATGAATCAGCAGGACATCTAGCACATTGTTTGACGAGGCCAGCTACCAGAGGCATGAAACAGGGGGATATTTAGCACATTGTTTGACGAGGTACCAGCTATCAGAGGTATGAATCGGCGGGATATTTAGCACATTGATGGACGAGGCCCGTTACTTGAGGTGTGAATTGCAGATGATAATTGACTGCCGTCTGATGTTTGTCGCAGGCCCATCATACCCATGCTTACCTTATTTAAGTCCTAATAGATTATTTAAATAGCCTCTGAGTTTCCGATGTAATGCCTCAAACATCATTATTCACCATCTATGTGCAAAATAGACATAAATTCAACCTTAACGTCTAACGCCCCGAGGAACTCTTAAATCGAACAATGCTATCACATGTCAAGTTAGGTCAGTGATCTAGGACGACATTCAGAAAGTCAATGAACTATGTAAACATGTTAGCTTTCTTCTCCATAGCCCGATTACACTCTTCATTGATGATTTATGTGTAATATGTGAGATTAATTGCCAATAATTTGCGATTTTAGCAAAAAAAAACGGCCTCACATGCTTTTCAATCAAAATGTTCGTCAGAATTCTTGCTGAGGTGGCCCGATGGACTGGGATTCTATGCTAAGCAGAGCTTATTGCGTGAACACTGGTCCCACCATCCGATCGGGGAATTCCAGTGCAACGATACAATTTTGACCGTAATTATACATGCCTTCAACAACAGACACCAACAACGGCAGGCCCAGTGCCACATCTCCGGTCTTGTCCGGCCAGTTACTGACTTCCCCAGCCGGGCACCACGCCAGCGTGGGAAGACACTCCAACCATGTCTTGCTTGGACCGAGGAAACCAATACAGGCCGGCGTTCTAACCAACTGATCTATTGGGGCGAAACGTTGTCCCATGCTATGGCGTCATAGATCAGTTAACTCACAAAACATCTTCAAATCTTCTACATCATGAGGTCGACAAAGTATGCCCACAAGACATGGCAAAAGGCAGCGCGCTGATGCTCAATAAAAAGGTCGACAAAAATACCTTAGCCGGGTTGCAACGACCCTCCCCCCCCCACTGCACGGGCCAGGGTCAGGAGGCTACGCATGCGATCCAGCATATATATATATATATATATATATATATATATATATATATATATATATATATATGTGTGTGTGTGTGTGTGTGCATGCATGTCGAACTCATTGATGTAGGCAGCGAAGGTTGATAACAGGAGGAGGAGGAAACGTACATATTTTCCGTAGATTGGACTGACGATAAACACTGTCAGTTCAAACACTCCAAAGACGAATCCGTACTGGGTTGCAGTGGCACCTTTCCTTTCCGCCTGAAACAGAAGGTAAGAGTCATCACCCTATGGTTCAAGAAAAAGATGTCTTTGAATACCGACTATAATCTCCCACGCATTAAGATGATAGAGTCGAAACTTCTCAAGTTGGCTGTCGAACAGCTGACGTAGTTATTCAGTGTAACTCTCTGATGTGCATCATATTTTGGTAGTACCGACATAAAGAAATGGAGAATGGGTTGCTGATTCACTACTGGAACTACTCAGTACCAAATTTCGGGTCGCAACGTATTCACATTTAAGGACGATTCAACAATTTGGTCATTGACCTAGGTTCTGTCACCGCCTGTGGAGGAATCATGCACAGTCGCGAAGTCGAATTCAAGTTCAGTCGCCGAAGAAGACTCTCAACTGCAGGCAGTCGCGGCATCACGCGCTAGCCAGCGAAGAGGCGTAGCGGTACGAATAGTATGTATAGCATGCTTTCCTTGCGTCCATCCGATCATTCGTGATTCATTTGCGTATTTCCGGGATAAATTCGACGGGCTACGTGTGGATTGCGCAGGATTGACAATTAACGGGCAACACAATATCTGCCGGGCCCTCCGTCAACTGGCGGTTAAACCGCTTGGCTGGTATTCAATCAGGACACAAGTGGGAGCGATGGGTTCAATTGTGTGGGTGTCCTGAGCGTCGCATCGATAAGTGTCAACTTCACCAGGGCAGACATATGATGGAATCATTGTAAATACACAAGGGATGTCCCCTATGTAGCATTTGCAGTATATCTTGCCGTTTCATTGGGTAGTTGCCTAGGTATGAATGGCTCAGTATGTGCCCCTGTGTGTAGTCTCGTTTTTCGGCATTGTCAGAGCATGAGGACGCTAGAAATGCACGATTTACAGAATGTTTTACTCAGAATATTCGACATTGGTTAAAAACTTCACATAGGAAGACAACTGTTTCAGGCTCCCACACTCCCAAAAGTGAGGACTCCTTCACCACACTTCAAAGTTAGAGAACAAAACAGAGCTCGGAGACGTAATCTTCAAATGCATGAAGAAAAGAGAAAACTCTTGATTTTACTGTTACATTTACAAAGAAAATGAAGTCACTCATGGTGTCCTTCATTGTTCCCTGACAAGTAAGCTATTGATTCTTCGAGCGATCGGTGGTAAATTTGGTATTCACCAACCGAGCAGGTTTGTCCTTCATACCGGTACCAACAATGATAGGTTCATTCCCAATAGGCATATTTGATGGAACAAGGTTAAACATCCTTCATGGCTGACCAAGGAAGTAAGACAATTGCTGGGGTCAAAGAAACGGCATTTAAGAAACTAAGGGGCCTTAACTCTGAGGCGAGCCTAGGAGCATAGAGAATAGGTAGAAAAAGCTAAGAGGCATCTGAAAAGGTTAGGGCATCTGTGAGACTGGCTAACATTAAATTAGGTCGAGACGGTTCAGCAGGAAATGCTAAGAGGCATACCGGGAGCTCCAAAAAATACACCGGAAGCTCTCAAGGCAGACAGGGGGCATGTGACTGCACAAGGGCCTGAAAAAGAGTCTGGGGCCGCTAAAGCAACATGGTCCCAAAGGGAACAAACAGACCGGGCACTAAATAAACACATCAGGATCTTTGTAAACGCCCCGACACCTTAAAAAATAATCGGTGTACAAAAAAGCAACAAACCCTAAAACGAGCAGGGGTTTCGAAAATGAGTTGGGCCTCTAACAAAAATAGATTGGAGCCCTAAGACACATCCGTAGACGAAGAGAGACGAAGCGGGTCCAAAAAAAGAACACTTAGGCAGGGCCTCGGTTCCCAAATGCCCATGGGTCGATGCCCCATATAACATGGGAGGAATTATGTTTATAAGTGCATTTTCTTCCTACAAACTTGTCCTCTGTGATTACAGACTAGAGCTTCCCAGTTTCGATACCTTCTCAACGACGTAATTTACAAAATGGTACAGCACAGCAAAAACCATGGGCAGGACGGTGTGCAATTGAAAGGTTTCGCATTATTTATGCACCATGCCAAGAACAAATAAGACATGATATGAAATCATGTTTCCCTTTCCCTTGATGTCTTGTTTGTTCTTGGCATGGTGCATCATTTACGCAAAACGCAATAGCAATATTTTTTTTTTCGCTGAGAACTGAGCCATACCAGGTTATAAATAAGTAAAGGTGAATAAATACCGAAGTGCCAAAACAAACCAATGTCTTAATGCTTTCTTGACCAGAAGAATCTTCCCACTGGCCTCTAGATTGCAGCGAGCTGGCTGGGCTGGTGCTGAGCATATCTCAAAGATATCTCCCATCGATCAACCCACTTTTACATATGTCCACCAGGTCTAACTGAATATAGCTAAATTCATCACTTCTGTTAGTCATTCCCACCAGTTTGATGTCATAAAGTAAGCTTAACCGACCATTTATCAGTCCTAGAACGATAATTTCGCGAAGGTGACAACGAAAAGTGGATTTAATTGGTTTTCTGATCGCCATTTTAGGGAATTATTGATTTAAGAAAAATAAAATTTGGTGCTGACTGCATGGCACCGAGCACATAAGCTAAAAAAATAAATCTGCAGCGAATAAATTAACGGCAAGAACAAGCATTGAACAACAATGCATACATGACAATGCAACAATGCAATAATGGCAATGCATAAAGAATGCAAAACCGTCAAATTCCACGCCGTCAAGCCCATGGTTTTCGCTGTGCTGTACCGTTTTTGAATTACGTCGTTGAGAAGGTATTGAAGCTGGGAAGCTCTGATCATGCAGGCTGTAATCACAGAAGACAAGTTTGTAGGAATAAAATGCATTTAAAAACATAATTACTCCAATTTTATACCGGGCATCGATGTTGTTTTATATGCTTGTGAGGGGGAATTTGCCCCCTCAATGCTGGCTTTGCCCCATGGGCGTATGTTTCTGAAAATTATTGGGGGACCAGTGGCGTACCTATAATTGCGTCCATGGGGAGGGGAGCAAACGTATTTGAGGGGGTCCACGGACCCCAGTAAAAAGTCCTCGGATTTCACCACCATTTTGTCGCAGGGGACCTTTTTAAATAAAATAATTAGTGACCAACTGAATTATCCTGTGGAGGGGCATAATCTACCACTATCGTTTCTGATTCGTCGGATTTCAACCCTAACTCCCCCACCCCGTTCGAATGTTTTATTTTTGGTATCCCTTGATAAGTAACCTCGCACTGATACACCCATACAAATCACTTTAAAATGTAAAATTTTCCAATTTCAGACATTCCAGTTCATAGCGCACGGTCGCGACGACGCCAACGTTCGTGCACATGCACACAAGGGTGTTGCGCTAGTTGCAGATCCAAAATGCCATACCGAGATTTTATGGGTGGGGCCCTAGGAACAAATACAATCACATTTTTATCCCACGTTATGCAACCTCCATCCAGCCAGCGGCTTCCAAAGTTTCAGTGGAGGCAGCACTAGCGATCCTAGTGGCAGTTTTGTAAGTTATAACCTAATACAAAATGTTTGCTGTCATTTCTGGTCTTCCTAGTCTTCCTTGTTTTCCTCGTCTTCTTGGTTTTCATGGTTGGCACCGAGGCTAACTAGGATAGCACTTAATCTCCTGTAATGGAAGTAATCTGAAAAGGACACAGGAACTTTAATTTACATGGGAGTCAGGCATGTGCTTTTCGAATTGAATTTTTGGGGAATAAGGAATTCAAAATTATTGTTGCCTCCCGTCGCTTTGCTTTTGTGCATTATTTTCGTGCATCGAGAGCTTTCAGTGTCGGTACTTGCGTCAACAGGCTGCACCTTTGACAGTCCGTCTTCCTACCAAAATGTTCCTTCATCCCGCAAGAAACTGGCGGATACAGGGGGGGCAAATGGGGCGTTACTCTCCTGATGAGCTTCGAAAGCGGGCACGAAAATGACTGTTTTCTTCAAATTTAAGCAAACAGTGAAATAACCCCTCTCACGGGATCACAGAAACCCGTTCTACATCCAACGGTGCCCCAAACAGCTGGTCTACATCCGTTCTGCTTTGACCCTTGACCTGTGAGACATTCAAATTATATGACACGATGGATTGTCGTTCAGTACCATTGAAACGGCACATGACCACGTTCAATAAATGGTTTTGACGGTTGCCCCACGGTTTATATCCATTATGCTTACTGGGTAAAATAAGGAACTTGACCTGACCTGGAAGGTGACTTATTTAGCGTGAGGTCATCAAAATATGCATCATCAGAAAGCTCTCATTGCGAGCAATCCACTGGTCTCTGATTCGTAGCCGTACGACGTCTACGAGCTGAGTTTGGAAAAATTGGCACATATGGCGCTAGTTTCACCATAGTAAGTGAATGGGGAAACTTTAGGTCGAGCGGGCTGGATGGGGGTCGCATCAAAACCTTTTTTGTTGTTGCTACCATGAATGTTTTCATGACCACACATAAAAATATACTATGGCATTTTGTCTCCGAGAGAAAAAGTCCTCCAGCGCAACACCCTAATGCCCGCCCCCCCTGGGCCATGGCCCAGCCTTGGCGACAAGCGGCGCCCTCGGATCCGCCCAGCGCCCTCGCCAGACATTGCTTTCCACCCCCCCCCACCAGGATCGGAACGGCGCCCTCTCGGATCCGCCCGGCGCCCTCGCCAGACATCGCTTCCCACCCCCACCCCCCAGGATCGGAACGGCGCCCTCTCGGATCCGCCCGGCGCCCTCGCCAGACATCGCTTCACACCCCCACCTTTCGGCGTCGGTACTGCGTCAACAGGCTGTGCCTTTGACAGTCCGTCTTCCGACCAAAATGTTCCTTCATCCCGCAAGAAACTGGCGGATACTGTGGGGGGGGGGGGGGTAAATGGGGCCTTACCCTCCTGATGAGCTTCGAAAGCGGGCACAAAAATGGCTGTTTTCTTCAAATTTAGGCAAACAGTGAACTAAACCCGCTCACGGGATCACAGAAACCCGTTCCACATCCAACGGGTGCCCCAAACAGCTGGTCTAGATCCGACTCTGCTTTGACCCTTGACCTGTGAGACATTCAAATTATATGACACGATGGATTATGACCTTCAGTACCATTGAAAAGGCACATAACCATGTTCATTAAAAGGTTTTGACGGTTGACCCACGGTTTATATCCATTACGTTTATTGGGTAAAATAAGGAACTTCACCTGACCTGGAAGTGACTTAATTAACCTGAGGTCATCAAAATGGGCATCATCTGAAAGCTCTCATTGCGAGCAATCCACTGGTCTCTGATTCGTAGTCGTACGACGTCTACGAGTTGAGTTTGGAAAAATGGGCATACATTATGACGTCATCACCATAGTAAGTGAATGGGGAAACTTTAGGTCGAGCCGGCTGGATGGGGGTCGCATCAAACCCGGGTTTTTGCTACCATGAATGTTTTCATGACCACCCACATAAAAATATACTATGGCATTTTGTCTCCGAGAGGAAAAGTCCTCCAGCGCAACACCCTAATGCACACCCATCTTGCGCATTCGGCGCATTTGCCACACTTCGTGCGATGCTACGGATTCTGAATCTGAATCAACCCGCTGAGCTTTGATGCACCTCGTATCTTTGATTAGATATGCTCCCAGATTGGCTACCGAACAAAGGCCCTGCCTCAGTGTTCTTTTTTGGACCCGTTTGGTCTTTCTTCGTCTACGGATATGTATTAGGGCTCAAATCGATTTTTGTTAGAGGCCCAACAAATTTTCGAACCCTGCTCGTTTTAGGGTTTTGTTGCTTTTTTGTACACCGATTATTTTGTTTAGGTGTCGGGGCGTTTTCAAAGATCCCGATGTGTTTATTTAGTGCCCGGTCTTTTGTTCGTTTTTGGATCATGTTGCTTTTTGCGGCCCCAGCCTCTTTTTCAGGCCCTTTTGCGTTCGCATGGCCCCTGTCTGCCTTGAGAGCTTCCGGTGTATTTTTTTGTTAGAGCTCCTGGTATGTTTCTTTACCAGAAACATACCAGGAGTTCGTTGACAGTTCGCTTTGGAGGGCCAGTTGCACTTTCGGCCCCCGTTGTGCTCTTAGTTTGTGTTTGATTGCGCTGTGTTTAATTAGGGCTTCTGACGCAAATGTGTGGGCCCCAGTACGATTTTGGGGCTTCGGTACGATTTTGCTGGGTCCCAGCGTAACTTATCGCGCCCAGGCGTGTGGTTCCGGGGGCCCAAAGCCAGTTTTCTGGGCTCAAAGCGATTTTTATGGATATCTTCTGAATTTTCCATAACATTCTGAATCCCGGCCTGATGTTTCGAGCCCCTGGCGCCATGTTTTGGTATCTCACCTCGACGTTTTCGAGCTCCGGTATGTTTTCGTGGCCGTACGCGATTTGTGAAGGCATCTGATGATATGTTCGGTACTCCAGAGCCATTTTCCTGATCCGGACATTTATTTTTGGGAATCCCTCCTTATTTTGGAGGGCTTCATTTTTTTCGGATACCGATGAGATTTTTGGGGTCACACTGTGTTTATGTGTGGCCCTAGACGCAAATTTGTGGAGCCCCGGCGTGAATTTTTGATGCCCAGACCAAATTTTTGGGACTGCCGATGGGAATTGTGGGACCCGAGCACGATATTTTAGGGAACCAATTCGAGTTTGCGGGGCGCCTTGTACTTAGCTGTGGCCCCAACGCGATCTTGGCGGTTGCTGTTGCAGATTGTTCGGCCTCGAAGCGAGTTGTCTGGGGCCTGCTGTATTCATTTGGAGCCCCCTGCGCGAATTCTGGTGGACCGACGCGAATCTTGGTAACCCCAGCGCGACTTTTGGGGGCCCCGGCACGATTTTGGGAGCTTATCCCTCTTCGGCGGGAGAGGGAATTTGCCCCTTTGATATGCCACTGCGGCCACCGAAGGAGTTTTTTTTAGCCGATGTCACCTTTCGGAGCATAAAAGCCCTCCGGGTACTTTTTTCTCGGACCTGTTCTTAATTTTACGGTGCTGGGGTCGATTCAATCGTGTCTCGGTGTGAACGTTTTGGACATCGTGTTCTATTTTTTAAAGGTCCTTATGTGATAATTTTGGGTCCCAGTACGATTCTTCGGTCACTCTGTGCGATTTTTATTCGGTGCCCTGACACGTGTTTCCGCTGCCCAACGGGTTTTGGAGGGACTTTGACCCGATTTTTGAGGCTGCAGAGTGAAATTCCGGTTGATAATTTATTTTGGGGGGCAGCTGTAACTTTTGGGGCCCCGGTGCAACCTTTTAGGCCCCCAGTGTGATTTTCAAGGCCTGCGACGCGACTTTTTTTTAAGTTCAATGTAATCTTTTGTATCCCGACGTCATTTGCTTGGATCCCTAGTGCGAGTTTTAGCGACCTCGACACTTTTTGGGGATCCAATACGTTTTGGAGGCTTTGGGCGTCCTTGTTTGGGCCCCAGAGTGATTATCCATGCTCGGATTGTTATTCGTTGCCCCGGCTTCATTTGTATCCCAATGAGACTGTTGGGGAACGGTACGACCTGTCGTGCCCCTAGCATGATTTTCATGGTCTGGGCGTGATTTTTTGGTAGGCTCAGGCTCAGCGTGATTTCCAGGGGCTTCCCATATCGTGATTTTCAAGTACCCCGGCACGACTCCTACCATTTCTTAGGTGCTTCTTGCAAATCATAGACCTCCTCTTGCGTTTTAGGGGTCTCGTCTCATTTCCTGGAGCCTCTTTACCGGTTTTGGATGTCTCCTCGTATGTCCTACCCTCCTCCATATTCAATGACCCTCCTCTCCCGTCTTGGAGGGCCTCCTCCTATATCCTGTGGCCCCTTTAACATGGCATGGGGCTTCCTCTCAAGTTCCAGGGGAAGTCTCTGCCAAATTAGGGGCCTCCTGCCACGCCTCGTGGGCCTCCTCCTTTGTCCTGGCAAAGCCTTACCCGTCTTGAGGGGATTTTCAATTTTGGAAACCTCACTTCCTTCCATACCTGCTACCACTCCCATCTTAATGGCCTCCTCTCATTTCATGGGAACTCCTTACGGTCTTCGAGGCGTCATTCGGCCCTGCAGACCTCCTACTCCGTCTTGAGGGACTCCTGTCGAGTCCGGCAGGGGCCTCCTTTTCTCTTCTGGAGGCCTTCTTTTTTTTAACTTAGGGGCCTCCTCTCACGTCTTGGGGACCTCCTGCTCTGCGTTTTGATTCAATCTTTGCCCATTTTGAGGGTAGCCTCATATCTCCTGGTTAACTCCTCTTCTCTCACAGGTGCCTACTCTTCCAAATTACAAGCAATTTTGCCTATCTCAGTTACTTTGTCATTACCTGGGGACCTTCTTACCCGTCTTGGAGCCTTCTTTCTCGCCTGGGAGTCATCCTTTTATCTAATGGCCTTTCTCTCCTATTTTAGGGACCTCCTCGTTCATCATGAGGTCTCATTTCCAATCTTGTGTCGTCCTCTTCCGAATTAGGTGCCTCCAGCCACGTTTCTGGATCATCCTTTTCTATATTGGTGGAACCTTACCCGTTTTGGGGCCTGCTTTTGCGTCTCCGAAACCTCATCTCATATCCACTGGCTTTCTCTTCCGTCTTAGGGCCTCCTCTGATTTTATTGGGCCTCCCTTCCCGTATTGGGGCCTCCTTTGCAATCCTGGGGACCTCCGTGCCAATTGTTGGCACTCTCTTGATTTCTGGGGCCTCCTATCCTCTCCTAGGTGACTCATTTTTCAAATTAGGGCCTCCTCTCACGTCTTGGAGGCATCCTCACCTGTGTTTGGAGCCTCATTATCCTCTTAGCAGTGTGCTTTTGCGTCATAGTCCCAAATCCTCTCTCCTACGGTCCTCTTCTTCCAAAATATGGGCCCATCTGGTTGGTCTCAGTGGCCTTCTCTCATTCCTGCGGGGACCTTCTTACCCATCTTGGGGCTCCCTCTTGCGTCCGGAGAAATATATCCTATCATTCCTTATTTTCTATTGTAGGGGCCTTCTCTTCCATCTTGGGTGTCTCGTTTTCCAAATTAAGAATATCCTGCCACCCATCGGAAGTCTTCTGGTTTAACCTGGGTGGCTTCTTACCCGTCTCGTTGGCATCTTTTCGTCCTGGGGGCCTCCTCCCAATCTCTGTCCTACGCCTCTTATAGGGACCTGATTATATGTTCCTGGGGCCTCGTTGCCAGTCTTGAGGCGTCCTTGGCAGCATGATCTTCTGTCTCGTCGGCCTCCTTGCTCACCTTTTGCCCTGTGCATTTCCGGATAGGGGCCTCCTCAAATTTTAGTGGGTGGGGGGGGCGACTGACCCTTCCCCCTCCCCCCCCACCCAGTGGCGATGCCCCTGCCTACGCGAGAATTTTGCACCAAAATAGTGTCCTGCTTCTCCCCACCTTTCGCTACGTTCCCGCCAATGAACCCCGTCCCGTATTGCCCATACCCCAGCATAAGTCGCATCGAGGTTACGTTGCATCAACCAGTCGCTGATGGCATGTGCTCTACATTAATGATCGATAAAATTAAAATCCGGTGGGAAAATTACAGACCGACAACCTACTGATCTGTTACCGAATCGTGACTAGCACCAGCCGCGCCTGCCACATTGATGCAGGCAGTGTTGGTCGGCGCTTGCGGCGCAGGTCAGGCAGAACACTAGCTATTAATTTATCACCTTTTTTCTTCAATCCAGCCTTCATGGCGAACTCACCTCCGTGAAGGGCATTTGCCCGAAACTTCGACTTCATATTGTCTGCACTTGAGCAGAAAGAAGGGCTGCAAACGAATTTTACAACACGTTTTACACACCTTTTCAACTGTATAAATTTCATGAGCTTAATTAAAATAAACCAGTACTTCCATGTCCTCTCCAAATTGTCGATTATAAACAGTGGGACAAACAGATTAGCTTCAACTGTTTTTGGGGAACATTCTGTGCCATTTTTTTCTCGTAGCTAACTTATTTTATGTTCCAGTGAATTTCCTCCTTTGAAGAATTAAAGTGCTGCTGAAAAGTAAAGATGCCCACACATATTCACACGCAGTCGGACGATTCTGCACCACGGGAGGGTATATGGGGACACGCATACGGCCAATTTTGCATCACCGGAGGGTATATGGGGACACGCATACGGCCAATTCTGCATCACCGGAGGGTATATGGGGACACACAGACGGCAGATTCTGTACCACCGGAGGGTGTATACTGTGTACGGTCAGTGAAGCTACACTGTCGGCGAGAACCCTTCCAGCGACCGGCTGCGAAGATTTGCCTGCTGGAAGAAACGGCTGATTGAAGAGAGATAGGGCAACTGAATGATATTTGAAGCTGAAATCAAGCTCGCACGTGCGTGCAACATCGAGGGGGTACCGTGCCGCCTCCAGCGACGCTTTAAGTCCTATAATTTGCACCTTGTGTAAAATAATTTCTTTCTACTCGTGAAGAACTCGTGAATTGAGAACTTAGGACTGACATGAATTAGAGAAGGACGATGGCTGGGTATGAAAGGGGAAGCGGTAGAAAGCAGACTTAATCGCGGTATTAACACTGTCAATTCGAGTCATCGTAATCATTTCATCATCGTCATCGTTTCGCGTATTCGTTCCGACCGGTGTCGTAATCGTTTTGTCTCGTTTCGTTCGCTTGTCACTTCTTCAAATATGAGGATAATTCGATACGTACCGTTGGTGCATAGTTCGGTCGTTGATGCGTGACCTTTCGAATCGAACCAACACTTATCATCAACATGTGGGGACACGCAGACGGCCGATTCTGCACCACGGGAGGGTATATGCTTGCATGCGCGCGGAGGCGGTAGAGTTCGCAGGTCGCACACCATACTCGGCAGTACCAACTAAAGAAGAGATTTTGTTCATGGAAAGCATTTAGAGTTAAACCCTCATCAGACCAGGAGAGCAGACATAATATACCGACTGGTGGACGATGCAGCTTTACCACATGACTCCACACAAGTTGATACCACACAAGATAATGACACATGCAGAGAGACTTAAACGGAATATCGTCCGCTCCACGGTCAGCGGTTGAGACATCAGCGGGCAGAATCAGACATCAATGCCCAATGGAGTGGGAGTGGGGTATCTGCAAGGGCGTAATGATGGCACTTTCACAGCAGAGGCTTCATGACATCTGGTGCTGGCAGACTGGAGCCTGAACGGACTTCAGGTAGAGCTCTCACCTCGCGCGGGTAGAAGGGAGCCTGTAGTGAAACGCACACGGCTGAGCAGAAATCAGCCAAGCTGAATATGACAAGAGTCAACCACTGCTGCCGTGTGAAGCCTTTGTCTTCCATTGCCGCCTTCACGTGAGACTTGTGGTCTGTCTTCTGAAAACCAGATGCATACATAGATAGGCAAAATGGTGGTCTACCGATCCCAAGCCTAACCAGACATATAGAGGAAAATTGGTGGTCTACCAATACCAAACCTAACCAGACGTATCAATACAAATTGATAGTCTATCGATGCCTAGCCCAGCCAGACGTATAAATACAAATTGGTCGTCTACCGATACCCAACCTAACTAGACGCATAGAAGAAATTGGTGGTCTGTCTATGCCTAACCCAACCAGGTGCACAAAAACAAATTGATAGTCTATCGATGCCTAACCTAGCCAGACGTATCAATACAAATTGGTGGTCTACCGATGTCTAACCCAACCAGACGTATGAATACAAATTGGTCGTCTACCGATGCCTAACCAAGCAAGACGCATAGAGGAAGTTGGTGTTCTGTCGATGCCTAACTTAACCAGATGCACAAAAACGAATTGGTGGTCCATCGATGCCTGACCTTACCAGACGTACGGAGACTGGTTAGGGTAGGCATTGATATACCACTGATTTTCCTCTATCGGCAAACCATCTCGATTGAAGCGGTCTATCGATGTCTAACCTAACCAGACGTATAGAGTTGTGGCTGAGGGCCTGCATATCTCAAGAGGGATCCTTACCTAGGCTCCCGCCCCACTTTTCTGAAAATGCTCGAGTTTTGGACACATTGTTTTCAAAGGACTGTGGGTGGCAGCATGCATAGCGTATAAATTTATATGTATACATATATATATATATATATATATATATATATATATATATATATGCATCAGGCAGCTACACAATTGCGTTTTCGACACAGTGGGCTCAGTATGGACCTCGGTATACTGTTATATCCTTATGTTTGTATTTACTGTTTTGCATTTACAAGTCACAATTGTGCTGCAGTCATAGGTTTATGAGGACGGAAGCTGCACAAGTGTCCGCCGCCATTGCCTCCTGAGCTGTCTTTGGTACTGGCGCTGGAACGACAGGCATCCTACCAATAAAGGGTGCATGTCCGGATCAGTTTGAGAGGAATCATTGGTTTTGACCACGCACAATCACTCGAATATAAGAGGTTAAATACCTGGAAAAAAACGAGATCACACGGAGCTATCGTGGCTCAGGAGAGACCTGCAATCAAGACCCAATAGTACAATAATGATAAGAAAAATGCACCCCGTTTGGCTGACGAGAAGCAAAAAGCCATTTTGCTTAAAATAAAGGGAAACTAGTGCATACCGAATGAATACATACATATCATTAGCTTGGGCAAGAATACGATTACTCATCTATATGGACACAATTGTCCCAGTTGTTTGCCCGTGGCGTTGAAAAATGATTTAATGGGGAGTGTGTTCATAATAAGGACGAGGCCCACATCTTCACACGTTTTCAACACCTTCAAGGAAACTTCCTACAAATGAGACGTGAATGCCAGTGAGAAAATCTGAGCAAGATTTAGGGAGAGGAAAACCAATGGGACTAAAACAACTAATTATATTCGGTACGTAGCACTCTAGAAGAACTTTGATATGTGCAAACTTGGAGCTTTCAGGCCATGATCTGCAAGGTTAAGCATGCCAAGCCGTTGGTTTTTTGGTGCGGCTCGTCGTTCATTTTGTGCTTATACGAAATCTATCAGAGATAGCGCCAGTTTGTATATTAACCTTCTCGTAGATAATTAAAGTCTACATACTTTTGTTCGTCTGCATTAATAGTTCACAAGAACCTGGTTCTTATGTTGTCTCCTAAGTTTAACTTAGGTTGTCATACCACGCATGCAGTCTTGTGTGCCATCACAGATAAGTTTCAAGAGTGCTAGGTTAAATTGGAACGGTGAACTCGAATAAAGCACCAAAAAACGTCTGGGGATTCAAATAACATAACCAAAAAGGTCAGCAAGGGCCATTCGAAGTCATCTTAGTTCAGTGACCTCAGATGTCCTTGAAAATGTTAAAATTATGTGAACATGCAACCGGTTAGCTTAGAACATTATGTGGCACGCCTTGTGTCCGATGAACTTCATTCAATAATAGAGATTGCGTTGTATCACTTGAGCCGCTGCGGAACGGGTACGTCAACGCATGTTTTAGGCGTGCTGGAGTCCTTCATGTCATGACGCAGTGCTAACCTGACGCTCGTAGGGACCCTGCTGTATAGCACGCCATTTCGACTTGGAGGCAGTGTCCTGAAGTTGCTTTTGTGTCGAGTGGAGGGAGAGTGGATGATTTCAAAAGAGCAACTGTTGTAAAAACAGATCTGTGGAAAGGGATATCGGTAATGCCTATTGATGAGTAAATTTCTAAGATTATTGTTGATTATATTATGATGATGGTGATGATGGCGATGATGTCAGTAGTGTACCTAATGCTTTTACCAGCTGGCAATGCTGCAACAAGAAGCCATAAGAGCTTTAAACCAAATATCACCTAAACTGCTTATCATAACCTGCAATAAAAAGCAAACGTGACGCTTAATGATGACAATAAAAAGTGACGTCAAAAGAATTGACAATAAGTGTAGGTTTCCACGCAAATTCCAGAATTCCAGGACACATGTTTTTGGGTGGAAGGGAGAGGTGGAAGAGCTTGGACACATAGGTGAGGAACTTTCAGAAAGTATACATGTCAAGATTGGACCTTGATCTTAATGGCTTGGCATTTGGCCTCATAATTTGACCCCAGATCGCAAGACAAAATTTATAAATTGGTCAATGAAACAATTCCACAACATACACAACATTATATACCAAGGGTGGCGAAACGCATCGTGACAGGGGGGGGGGGTCGGGGTTACTGTACTCTGACATCTATTTTTTGTTATCGTAGTAACCGGTGTTGGCGACAAGTTGTTGTCACTTACGCGACTAATTTGTTTCTCGACGTATGGTTAGCTGGGAATTGCGTGCCCGATGGCAAATCGATCTCACTGATTTGGCATCGGGACGAGAAAGTCTTAGGTTGATTTTGTCTTGCAAAGTCATAGGGTTACTATGAAATTTACGAAATCCGACGCCTTTTCCTTTAAAAGCCGTTTAAAAATAGGTCACATCTTAGCTGCTTGCATCATTTGCTTATGCCACACAATTTTCCACGTGATATTTCGTGAGCGACACATCTAAGCATGTATTCACCTCTGGCTGTACTTCCGGGAGTTAGTCAATGTGTTTGTGGCTTCGAACAGGTATTTTGCTGATGCAATATCAATGATCAATGCACAGGGCTCGAAGAAGCCAAATCACTTCATACTAGCGGTCAAACTAGAAATGACCAAGCGCGTCGTCACGGTCTCAGATAGACAAGCTAACGCTAGAGCACAGCTTAAGTACCAGCAACGCGCCTGTCAGCTTGCAATGGGACAAAGGGAAAAACCTCATTTTGAAAATTTCCACGCATCCCACTCCCTTGCGGTTGTCATAATCATCAAATTGCGACTCTCCCCCCCCCCCGCTCTCTCTCTCTCTATCTCTCTGCTAGCTACAGGATACATGTTTTTATTTGCGTTAGCATTAATCCGCGCAAGACCCCGGAGGTAGGGTTGGAACCCTGGTCCTTGAGGCTTTTGCCGCATGAATGAAAAACAGCTGGTGTGAACGCGTTGCAGCTTTTTTTGTACTTTATAGGGTGTTGCGCTCAGGAGTCGCAGCCAGGATTTTCTTAAAGGGGCCCGACCACAAAAAGCGTAATGGAGACCACGCGTGCGAACGCGCCGAATATTTTTGGTATGGCGTGGTTGCATAATTTCGTTGATTTAGTGGGGTTTGGGGCGGAGGTGCTTCCCTTGGATGCGCCTCTCATTGCTCGTCTCTTGATATACAATTTTTGCCTTCAGCTATTGTATTGTTTTAGTTGTAATGGTTTTTAAGGAACTTCGCAAGGTTACACCGAACATATTGGCCCCGCGCATGTGGTGCCGTAGGTAGGATCGCGCTTTTCATCCAGCATATCACAGACATGGCTGGATCAAATACAATGCAACTCTGCGCAGACCTGTGCTATTCATTCATTGCAGAACTTTTGAAATGAATCGTATTGCCATGTTAACCTGTAACTGTGCGTCACGATTATTTCATAGTTCTGCAAAAACTTTACAATTTGCTGTTCAGGACCGGAGCGCGTGTTAATTGGCTCAGATGAAGGACTTCACGTGGCTAGATTTTCTAAGAACACGGACCTCCCCAGTGACCACACTTAACGACCGTATTTCCCTTGCCAAAGAAGCTATCTACAAGCTTCCACAAGCCACCGTAAGACAGTCTTGGTGTGGTTTGCGACGCATTAGCCTGACCTGACCTTTTGCCAATACACGTTACACATACCCACATGAAGTCCAATGAAATGTCCATGAATTCGTACGATCCTGAGCTACACTAGTGCTACGTCTCAGCTTCATATGAAAACAAATTATTTGCCAAGTACGATCGAAATGGAAGCTGAACTGTCTGGGAAACTTCATTTTCCAGGCTGAACCATTATCGGTCGTGCTGTCAGACAATTTAAAGAATCTCGTTCTTTGGTTGCACCTATGTGCCTGATGCGCTAAACATGCGGTGTCGTGAACTTCCTTGTGTGCGTGTGGATGTGTTTTCTTTTTACTTGTCCATCGCTCCTAGATGAATGGTGAACATGAATATACATGAATGGTAAACGTGAAAGATTATTGAGAGGCCCCCACCGGCTACGGAAAAAGGCTATAAGTAAGCATAATCACAAAGGTAGTAGTCTATTTGTATTTATTGAGGTTTTTCATGCCATAGCATTTCATAACAGCAGGATGCATCTCCTGAAATATATGTCATCGAAGTTTGTAGCTTCAACATTGCAAACATTTCGGCCATCGCTTTTACCTGAGTAAATAAGTCACGGGTAAAGTGATAGAGCATAACAGACATGTTATAGCTTGAATATTAAGCTAGGTCTCATTACCATCACTACCGCACTCCAAATACTCATTACCTGTGATCCTTTCAAGCTGTGTCGCATGGCCATATCATTTTAACTGACTATTTCGTGTGCAATCTAGTTCTGCATTATGTCAATAATCCTTGCATTGCTGAACATCACAAGGGCGTGCCAGACGTTTCGTTGAGGTACTGGAAAGGTTACACCTGAAAAGTCAATTATTCCAAAGTTGATCTGGTAAATCATTCACATTATTTATATTTTCCCTGGCCTCTATGCAGGCTGATTATAATACATGCATTATAATGGTATCCGTATTTTGAAGGATTTCCAAAGATCTTTGCAAGTGGAAGGTCGTTTTAAGATTAGTTATATTTTCCACCTAAACTAAACTGACGACGTATGAAATAGCAATTGTATTGTGACGGCAAGGGTACCAATGACCCTTTTCAAGACACCAACCCCCACGACTTGGTAAATCCCTGGGCAGAACCGTATGCGTTTTGTTGGGGATGCGCATCAGCAATCGCAACGTTGCAATCGTAACAATTGCAATAATATTCCACTTATCCGGGTTACTTTGGCGACAGCGTTCAGAAATTGGTACTTCTGAAAATAGCTGGGTAAATGTTTCCTTTTACTGGCTGAATTATGTGAGGAAAGGATTTTTTTTCTCAAACATATCAGGCGGAAAACAGAGGATAAATCGAATATGGTATGTCATGCTCAATTAATTGTATCCAATAACATGACACTTTGCTCTTGAGTGTATATCTTGCTATGGAGAGTGCAACAAATTAGAGTTCTTCCATTCTTCCAAGTGAGTTCTTCGTAGTGGCTTTGACGAGTGCCTCTTTACCCGACGGACGTCTTCATTTCCTTTATCCGAACTGATCAGTTGCTGCAGACCATTTAATGATAAATGGAACTCTGTGTGAACGTCATACCTCTTGCCACATATTTTTTGACGATATTCCCGAGGTTGAAAGTGCAAGTGCGGATCAACAAATAGTAACTGGGAAGATGAGGTTAACGAAGTCCCGACATGAAAAGGGTTAGCTGCCATCATGCTAGAAATTGCTATCGGATCGAGACATATTCTTTGTTTTACTATAATTTTTGTTCTATGTTCCAAGATGAACCAACCGTAAAGTTGACGTTCTATGCGATTGCAGATGGGCATTAATCGCTATAAAATTATAATTGGTTTCATTTATTCTGTCTTGGAACAATGAATGATATGGCTCATGCACGTGACTTGCCCTGGTTACAACTACTTTTTCGAGCACTGCGAAGCCTGAGTTTAGCCGAGTTCGATCCCTTTCAACGAAACAAAACATTCCTTTCCGTGATCTGGGGAACACCATGCATATCGAGGTATCAATTTAATAAAAAAAAGAGGAAAAGTAGTAGTTCATTAATGGTGGATTTTAATGCAAATTCATGAACTTCAAGACAGCGGAATATTATCACCTCTTACTCCCAATGGATGGTTTAATCATTTGTTTGTGAGGACTGTAAGCCTATGGGCATTTAACAACATGGATAAAATGGACAAAAACACAAATGAGTTTGTTTTTTGTATTTAGCAAACCGGATAAAGATTATCCTTCAAAATGGATTTATCATAAATTTTGCACCACATCCCAGATTACAAAGTTTAAATCCATCCCATCATCTAATTAATGCTGTGAGTACTTCAGATGAAGTTGTGCATACATGCATGTTGTTTCCATAGCAATGAATATCAATAAATATGGTAGCCAATTAAAGCAATTTCGCACACGTGGATAGCCAGCAGCTTCTTATTAGTCTTCTTATAGTGAAATATAAAAATATAGGTTAACTCATCCAGTATTTGTTCCCCCCCCAAAAAATCTCTGGTCACATGGTTGAAATTCTCATCCTGCTTGGAATGCGTACATACTAAGGTAACGGTTTCATAAGAGACAAAAAAAAACATTTTGTGTCCACAATTGTTGAAGGATATGTTTTAATAAATCAGAAAACGACAGATGCTTCAGAGTAGGACTCAAATTACCTGTAGTCATTTACTCAATCAAATCAAACTCAATCACATCAAACCAATCAAATTACCTCAATCAAATTACCTGTATAATCGCTGGACTTATCATGAGGGAAAAACCGTGTGAGCTATCCGAAAGTCGCTTTATTTTCTCAGCTGGAACAAAGCGACTTCTACCCTATACCTCAGCTTCTAGGGTAGTTGGTGTAGCTTGGGTAACTGAGATAGCTGGTGCGTTCCACGTCAGATCGACCAAACATCTTTGAATTTTACACCCACCTAATTTGTATCTAGACCAAAAGTTGTGTACGAAGGTAGTCTAATGCTCTGAATATGCCTGAACAAATTTCAGCCCGATCCGACTAATAGTTTCGGAGTTATAGCCTCCGGCATAGTTTTAGATCATGCAACAATGGTATTTTTGACGATGGATATCTCAATCATAGGAAGCGTGACATGTTATACACCTTCGAGAATAAAAGTGAATAAAGAAAACATCTGTTATAAAATATCAACATTTCTTACGTTTGACCTCATGCCCTCGTGACCTTCGGTAACTTCTAGCCCATTGAAATTGACAAATTTGGTGGAAGAATTACAAACGGGAATGATTGGGCTGCCAAAAAACGTTTTGCTTTCAAATATCGCATACAGGCGTCCATTCCTCATTTATTTTTTATGGTTTTGTGATTTTCGGAACCGACGGATTTCGAGTACGATTTCTGCCATTGTACCACTACAGGGGATCGAACAATGAAATAAAAACTGGTGATAGAAATACGTTTGCTTGGCAAAAATAGTAAAAACGTATTCATGTAAGTCATAAAGCTTCCCTTAATAAACCTTACAAAGTTCAAGGTCACCGATTATCGATAGGTCATCCATGGGCTTATCTACGTGTGACGACGTAATTTTACTTCGGAATATCGGGTGGTCTAGTGATCCAAACATCTGACCATGTTCGACATTGCTGGTCTCACAACAAGAAATACAATTATTCCTTTATTCTACCTGTAGGCACCATTTACATGGACTACAGCAGAATCCCAATTATATTGCAAGCACACGCGTTTCTGTCACTGTATATATAACGTGTCCCAGGAAACATGAACATTTTCACAGGCTTCCTGTGGTTTTATTTTTCACGTTTTGGGCACTACCTGCATGTCACACATTATTGCACCTTACTGCACATTACTGCACTGGACAATATAACAACGATGGGATAGAACAACCAAATATACGTCGGATGATGACAGCTTGTTTTTTCTAACTTACACATTTGTAGCTCTCCAATGTAGCCCTTGGAGTTTCTTTAACAAGGGTTGAACATTTTATGATCACCATAGTGTGGTAGCTTATTTCCGCTTAACGGCGAAATATTACTTCGAACATCTGGTGGTTGCTTAGAACATGTATTGAATACCATCAAACATGATAACGATACAGTCTGACCATATTCGACCATGCTAACATCACAATAAGAATTACATTTATGCTTTCCTTCCACATGCAGAACATCATTTACATGGACGTACAGTTGAAAACTTATTGCACGGCACTCTTTTTTGTCACGGTGCACATAGGCTGTGCCGCAAACATCATTTTCACAGCCTTCATGTGACTTCATTATTCACGTTCTTGGGACACTGCCCATGTGGACATTGCGTATGGGATACTGTACTGCACAATGGTACATATGTTAGGTAAACGAAAGCGGTCCAAAATGCGTCGATTTGGCTTTGATAACCAAATCGGTGCAAACGGGATCCATTTCGAAGGTCGCTGAAGCCAAATTTTGGGGTGAACATGGAATTTTGAGTTGTGGGCACCTTAGGAGTTGTTTTTTTTTAATCATGGATAATTTGGGGAAAAAATTAAATTATGCATCTTCTATTGTTGCGCGACGTGTGAAATATGATGCATTCAGACCCTTTTCTAAGATTTGTGGTGACTGCAACGCCTAGTAGGGCATCAAATCTGGTAAGGAAAGCGGGTCAAACGGCGTGGATGTCCAGAAAATTGGTTTTTGAGATAGCAAATATAAATTGACAGATGATTTTAAGACTGTATCTCAAGAAAAACTCTTCATGGCGCACCGTTTTGGTTTAGGATAATGTTTTATTCGTAAGTATTTTTTTAATGAGTAATTTTGAAATTGCATGTGCATTGAAGAAAAAAACTGTATGACTTTCAATATGGCATATTTCAGAGACTTCTCAACAGGTACAGATAGCCAGCAGCCAACGGAACATATTTACTTTCATGGAAAGTCACTTTTGAGTTCAAGTATTTCCGCAAGATTAATCGTATATATTTTTTGATTTTGGCATGTTTTGTTCTTCTAAGCCTGCCAGAAGTCTGAATTTTGTTTGTATCACATTTTCCTTCCGTGTATGCTTTTTGTTTCTAGGGCTGATTTTGAAAAAAAAATGAAATCGGAGACATTAAAAAAGAAATCGTAAAATTTGTCATTGGAAATTTCACCCAGAAAACCATAGCTCTGGTAATGCGGGGCTCGCTCACATTTTCAATGAAGCTTACCGATACTTCAGCAACATTTTGTGTTATTCGCCTTGTATGGCGACGATAAGGATCGACACAGTGAATATGCACCATTGCTTGTGGCGTTTATGCACGTCGAAGAATTAACTACGTCCTCTTTCCACCTGGCGTTTTCCATGACTGAGGCGTACCAGTATACGTCTCAGTCATGGAAAACGTCTGGCCTGCCAAACGCTACAGCTTTGCCAGGCCTGCTATCGTTTCCTCCCTCATGTCAACATCTCTGTTGTCGGCCGTCATCAACGCCGACAATTACCTCCCTCGGAACCGCCACCAGACTGGATAGAATTGAGCTATGGTACGGGTGGGGTGGAAGAGAAGACATACGCGAGACAAACACCTCGACTTTTATTTGCCTTTTGCACATAGTCATCAGCAGGCCACAAAGACGCGACGCTTTTTCTTTAGCACAAAATGATTAACCTGCATTAGACTTGATCGCTGACACAAAGTAGTCCTCATGTTTGTCATAAGTACCTACCTACATCGCCATATTTCATATGTAGGCAATATAATCTGATTTAATAGGGTCGGGTTTCGTTGCTCCCATGTTTGATTGCAATTGTTAGAAGTTGAAATTATCGGGGGAGGGGCAAAGCTGGCATTGAGGGGGGCACTTTCCCCCTCAAATGTATACAAAACAAGACCCAAGGTTGGACGCAGCGACTGTGGTCAGTGAACTGGCCGACCGGGCTGGGGTAGGGCGCAGCGACTTCATTCAGTGAACTGGCCGACCGGGCTGGGGCAGGACGCAGGAACTGCATGCAGTGAACTGGCCGACCGGGCTGGGGTAGGACGCAACGACTGTGGTCAGTGAACTGGCCGACCGGGCTGGGGTAGGGCGCAGCGACTGCATGCAGTGAACTGGCCGACCGGGCTGGGGTAGGGCGCAGCGACTTCATTCATTGAACTGGACGACAGGGGTGGGTAGGGCGCAGCGACTGTGGTCAGTGAGCTGGCCGACCCGGTTGGGGTATGAGGCATCGTAACATGACCGAGACAATGTGACCAGTACTGCGCAAAAGCCTTGTGTTTGGAAACGTAATCCGCATAGGTGGTCCGTGATGGGCATGTCTTCCGGCTTTGTGTATATATGACCCAGATAAGAGAGGGACAGCTAATTCTTGCAGGAATTCAATCCACAGCACTGAACTGAGCTGCCTGCGCTGTCGGTGCTAATGCCTAAGCATATTTTGGCCAACTGTAGGATGCGTCTGTCTATTGGGATGAGTCAGGATAAAAGCAACTGATATGGATTTCAATATTTTATGACGGGCTTGAAACAAATATCTGGAAGCTTCTAGGTTTAAAAGTTCAACGTCGAAAAAGGTGCACAAATACAGACGAATTGATTGGTTACCAAAATTGCCGTACTCCACGTTTTCAAATGGTAATCAGTGTGCATTTTGTACTTGTTTTATGTATTATTATTTTCGTTACCATGCGGGACATCGAGACTGTCAAACGCGCCAAGCTGACTGGCGCTAAGGGTGAGTTGATTGCGCCAAACTGAGTAAGCCAAATTCAATGTTTAATTACCTTGGGGATGTAATAATTGCATATTCAGCCAAAATACCTGGCTTTCATTGCTGCACGCCGGCATCGGGCTCGGCAACTGTGGGACGTTGCTGTTAGCAGCCCCACAGTTATACAATCACTCTTAGGTCTGGTCCATGCACTTTATATTTAGATTCATATTTAGCTTATCCGCAACTTCTGTGTAGGTGTGTTATGTATCTCTCTAATGCATATCGCCAATGAACATGGGATTCAAAACCGCATCGTGGACCAAAACTCACAACGAAATCGGCATTGCATGGAGCCAAGATTGATGAATGATAGGTGGTGTTCGCAAAGCTTCGTGAAGTCTGTCCTCGCTTTACTTTACTGAATACACGACTAGGAAAACAAACAGCGGCTAAATACGCCAGGCATTTCCCACGAGAACTTTATAAAACAAAAATACTGGTCAACGGTTGATATATGCTCCGACCGATCTATAGTTTCTGCGGTTTTTGCTGGGCTCCTTACGCTTTGACATTTGCTGTCATATGATGGTCCTGTGCTTGGGGCATGGGATGCTTCGTTTTAGTCTCGGTCAGAAAATTCGATAAACCCAAGTCGACATTATGTCTATTCTTCCCACATTTCCCGGTGGAACAGGAATCCGAATACCTCTCTAAACATCGAGGTACCTCATCTTTTCGTTTAAGTATGCTCCCAGATTGGGTACCAAACCGAGACACGCCCATGTTGGGAGTTCTGTTTCGCCCCATTGTTTTATCCGTTCACTGATGTGTTGTATGGGGATGCGTTCATATTTTCCAAAGTTCACAATTTCCAATATTCATAATTTCCAAATTGGAAGTTAACTTTACAAAAATGGAAATTAACTTCCAAAAATTGGAAGTTAACTTCCGGTTTGGAAGGTAACTTCCATGTTTTGTGTAATTAACTTCCAATTTGAAAGCTAACATCCAATTTGAAAGCTAGCTTCCCATTTGAAGATTATGAACTTTCGAAAATATGAACGCCTCCTATCCGGGCTGCTTTGGAAGTTCACTTAAAATTTTTGGAAGTTTACTTCCAATTTGGAAATAATGGACGTTGAAAGGTGTAAACTTTGGAAAATATTATACGCAGCCGTTGGATAGCCCCAGCGCATTTTTCTTAGTCCCCGATGTGTTGAATTACTGCGTTGTTTTATTTTGTGGATTAATGGTGCTTTTGAGGGATCGGCGTGTTTTCAAAGTCCCAGATGTGTTTATATACTATTTCGGGGTGTTTTTTTTTGTCACCACAGCAATTTTGGTGGGCTCCGGCCGGTTTTTGAGGCTCTCATACCTTCCCTGCGGCCACGGTGTGCTATCAGTGTTCCAGAACTTTTGAGGATCTCCGGTGTTTTTATGTTCCGGAGTTTTGGAGTATCCCGGAACGTTTTCGCGCTCCCGGTAGCTTTAGGTCATCGCTGTATTTATCTAGAGCCACCGACGAAAAGTTTTTGAGACTAATGCGATTTTTGGAAGCTCCGACGCAATTTGTCGTGGTTCAGGCGCGTTGTTTGGGCCTAGACGCAAGTTTGTTTGGCCCTAACGTGAGTTGTCGCGGTGTCGACGCGAGTTTTCTCGACTTGACGCGATTTTTTCTCGGGACCTCGTTTGAATTTTTGTGTCAACCCGGATCGCTTATCCGGATCCCGGCACGATTTTTGGAGCCCCGGCGCAATTTCTTCTGGGCCCTTCGCGATTTCCGTCTGTGGCGTGATCTTTAGGGCTCCAGAGCGATTAGTTTTGTACCGGATTAAAATTGTGTGGTTCCTGCTTAATTCATGGCTCCGGTTTAATTTGTTCACGTCCCGTTGCAATTTGTCGGACCCACTGCATTGGTGTTGTGGCCAATTTGTTTTGCTATTTTTGGCCCCCAGCGGAAGTTTATTTGCATCTGTGCATATTTGTTGTGCCCGCAGCGGAAGTTTATGGGGGCCCAGTACCATATTGGGGCTCAGGTGCAATTGTTCCGAGCACCGGCGCGATTTTTGGGCACCGGCGCGATTTTTGAGGACCAGGTGCGATTCGTCATGACCCTCGCATTTTGTCCAGGGCCTTACGTGGGAGTTTAAGGGCCGCTGACGTGATATTGCGGGCCCGGATTGATTTTTCGGGTTCCCTGTTGAATATTGGGGTTCCGGATTTTTATTTTTCGGATCTTTGTTCAATTTTGGGCACCATCGTGATTGTTCGCGGCTCCAGCGCATTTCTTTCCGAGCCTGGGCAACATGACAACGACCAAGCATACATACCTACCATTTCGCAAGTAATTGATCATGGGTGAATGCGTCCGTAACAAAAACGAACGCCATAACTGGCACAGGCCTGCAAACGCTTCCCAAGCAGCAGAAGCTTCTTGCCTCGTTGTAATTGCTGCTCATGATTACCATTGTTTCCTCTATGCTGTTTTGAACAGCTGGAAAAATATAACTACGCTGATTTCAAGAACGCCTCTGATGTTACATCGACCTCATACAGTATGGCGAAGCAGGATTTTCGGATCCACGCAATGTTCGGGATGTGTATACGTAATTTGCTATATTTTCTTTGGACAACACTCCATGTTCACCTTCTTGTATTTTGATGAACACATGTTGCCGTATGTGCCCAGGTTTAACTCAGTATGATATCTAGGAAGGTCACCAGCAATCAACAAATGGATTCAGTTTTTAGGAGCGAATTCGCCGATCCCGGCCAAATTCTTCGTTTTCGCGCATATTTTGTCGTAGTCGTCCGACATGGAGGATGACAAAAATATGCCATTGTATGTGCCATCCAACTGATATCTCGAGGCATTTTATAATGCCGTTTAGAAGGGGGTAAGGCAGTTTGGCCCCACTTAAGGCAGTGTCGAGGAGGAGGGTCCCCTTGTCCCCTAGATTCGCTGATGAATATATGTGAGATTGACCAGGAGTGCCATTGGTCTTGCTGCGGATGGTATGGTAATGAAAATATAGCGCGTACGAAATTCGTAACAGTCACGTCGAGCTTTCCAAATCGTTCTACTTTCGCCACGGACTTCATTGCCGACATCACGTTGGTACGTTTATCGGCATGGATTGTCGTAACATGATATCCGATTATTTTCGATACCATGGGCCGTGTCGCCACCATCACGGGTTATACTGCAGCTATCGCGGGCTGTATTGCCACTTTCACGGGCTGTTTTGCCACCATCACGGGCTGTATTGCCGCTATCACGGGCTATATTGCCACTATCACAAGCTATATATTACCGCTATCGCTGGCTGTATTGCCGCTATCACGGGCTGTATTGCCACTAGTACGGGCTGTTTTTCCACCATCACGGGCTGTATTGCCGCTATTACGGGCTATATTGCCACTATCACAAGCTATATATTACCGCTATCACTGGTTGTATTGCCACTAGTACGGGCTTCATTGCCACTACCACGGACTTGGTGCTGGCCCACTACTGGATTGGCACATCAATTGAGGTAGCAGAAACTCTTATCCCTCTGCTGTACGAGTGGACTTAGAGGGCAAGTTGAGCGGCAGTGAGACACTGGAAGTTAATGTTCGAAAATGTCACGAAGGAGACGTCCTCAAGGCGTTCGAAAATGTGCGTGCTTTCAATGTTAATTTTTCAGATATATGTCCAAAAAGTTCCGAATCATGGCGAAACGTGCATTTGTTCCCTGTGTCATGATTCCAGGCTGTTTTCATTTTCATTTCGTACTGCACGCTTTAAATCAATATTATATGATGGAACAAGTTAAGCTAGGACCAACATTAAGCAGTGTCAGTGCTTTTAATGAGCCTGACCCAACCAGGGTGGGTGACATGGGTGTCACTTTATGAAGATGGTTGTGATGTGACTTTTTGATGGCTACAGATACCCCGAAAACCATCGGAATCTAGTCTACGCCCACAGGCCCAATGGTTAAGCTTCGGCCTGATTTGGGGTAGAGGGAATCAATGATGAAAGGGGCAAATCAATGATTGAGAGACCAGAGGCTCCTCTTAGCAGATGCAAAGCAACACCCAACCAACAATTATTCAGTTGTACTCACCCGAGAATAGCGAAACAGCAGAACAGAGACGGCTGCGGCTTACTCAGCCGGCTCCACTTGGTCCAGTGCCGATCCACGTGATGAAATGGTGGTCCACGTCTTCAAGTGGAAATCCACGTGTGCGAGCAGTGGTATCGGTGTTCGACTCGGTAGCACTGTAGAGTCTGGGACGAGTTTCAGCACCGCGCCAGTCTCGGATAGGGCACGGAAACTGACCAGCACGCGCCGAGCTGGTTGCTCGGTACTCGGCCACTCCAATAACACTTGTATAAACAGCCCGCCGCAGACGCCTGAAATTCACGGCAAACCAGCACCAAGACTGCGAGGACACCCCACACTCACTCTGGGTGGATTGTACTGCCCCACAGGCGCGGCGGAACGTTCTCCAGCAACGAGCCGCAAATATTTTGGATGAAAAGGGACGTCTTCTATCTTTCTGGAAGGAAGGTGCAACAAAGCCGGAGCAGGCCGCCTACGTTTCGTTATACAACTATACATATGTACTTCAACTGAATTAGGGCACATTGAAGGGTGGAACTTCGTATTCTGCGCGATGCAAGTGCATACCAGATTAGAAAATGTGTATCATCAGCTTTCGTAATGCATCACTATCCCTTTCTCCCCAAAACATGATTCGAAGCTTTGATGTTCACACTAACACTAGGGAGAAGTGAAAAGTGCAATTATTGAAAATGTAATAGAGAAAACGAGCTTACCTTGTTGAAAACAAAATGGTATCTAACCAAAATATACAATGTCCTTAGCGGAGAATGTAGTATGGCAGCTAGTTTATATGAGACATCAACGTCTGTAGCGACAGCAATAGCTTTCCAACGATATACATACAAAATTCCGAGTTCTTGCTGGGGTGGCTTTATGAATCAGGGTCCTATTGCTAAGCAGAGCTTGTTGCGTAAACCCTGCCCCCACCAACCGATCCATGAATTCCAGTTCAACGGCAGAATTTTGACCGAAAGTTTAACGTGCCGTCAATGCACCGACACGGCCGCCCGGAAGCTCGTCCACGGCCTTATTGGGCCAGCTGCCAACTGAACCTCCCAGCCGGGGGCTTAACACGCGCCCTGGAGGGCCTCTGAAAATTACGCGTACTGGAGGGGGGGGGATTCCGCCCCCCCCCGCCCCTAAGATCTCGGCTCCTATTAAAGCTGGAGAAACGAAATTCGCAGGGTGGATGGGTACGGTAGTGAACTCTATTGTGCGCAAATTTCATGACCTTAGGTCAATATCTTCAAGGTCAAATGAGATAACAATTGTCAAAATTTTCTTGTTTTGCGTGGCTTGGATTGTCATTGTTATGGATCGCTGTGATTATGTTTAAATGCTCCAAAATGGGCATCAATGATGTTTTGGACATTACTAATGATGCAATGCAGATGCTAGACCCAACATTTGACCTCAGGTCACCTATATAGTAGCACTTTATCAGGTCAGTTACCTGTTCCAGTTACCGGAACCGGCCCGGTTCCGGTAACTGCTCCTTCGGGCAGCTCGGCGCAATCGGCTTCGTGAAGAAAGGAGTGAAGTACATGAATAAAGTATGGAAACGCAATGACAATCGGTACAAATGACAAACAGTAGTGCATTTATGACAACATTACAGCTGATCAAGTTTGGCTCCATTAACCTGTCATGAACTTGACCTGACTTGACCTCGGTGACCTAACACGACCTTGAAACTATATGGGATATCAATATGCATCAAACAAGTCGCTAGTGTTGCCAAGAACACTTCCCTTTTGCAAATATACGGGAAGCGCATCAGCGCCGATTTTTGTGGTCTGGCGCCATTATATTTTTTTTTATTTAACGGCCTCTAACTTGAAAAATTGTCAGCCGATTTCCATTTTTCTTACTTTAAACAACGCGCCGGGCATTTCTAAGCAAGTACGCAGAAAATAGCATATATCGACCGGTAAAATCTGCAGTTATCTACGAAAAAAAACTGAGGGGTGGGCGGATTTCGCAATGGCAATGAACCACACTGTTGTCATTATCAAGCACATACAGGGAAATAAGCACACTTGTTTTCTGTTTCTTGATTTGTGTATTCAATAATTAATAGAACCATTCCATAACAGAAAAGGAATGCAACATGGATTGTTCTGTTGTATATTTATTGCTTACTGTTGGGATCTGATGTTTTTCACACCAACAATATCCGACCCAGATTCATCAACAACTAGTTCCTTCTTCATAAATCCTCTGAAAACACAAATTTTCTAAAATATATTAGACCACCCATCACATTATCCTAATTGTACCTGATATCCTATCCTAATTATCCCTGGGTCACCTGACCCTACCTTGATAATGAAACTTGGTAGTTAAAATTTTGTTTTCCCTCTTTCGGTGTTAACTTTGGTAAGTTGTCCTTGCACGTGCAGTCTTTTGGAAATATATTTTTATATAAATGTTGTATTTTGGGCCCTCGCTATGCACGTTTCCTGGGCTTGACCACCAAGCAGTTCTGTATCGATTTAACATTTCCGACTAGTAAGCAAATACAAAACAGCATGTGACAGGGCATCAAGAGGATCGTCTAGCCTCGTTGAAATTCTGTAACCGTACATGTAATATCATAAAGCACTATACTCTGTTTACAAACATATATTTTACAAAGGCTCAATGTATTGTATAAACTCCACTCACCACGTATCATTGAAATATGGATTGTTGTTATGTAAACAACTAGTATGTACATGCATGCTACGTAGCATCGAACATCAGAAAAATGTTCACCAATTCACCACCCTACATCTTGTACACTCGCACATTGCGCTCGGTGGTTCCGATACTTCCTACACGGTCTTGACACGCAAATTGTTCTGCAAATTTCATGGTTCCTTGCACAGTCAACTGCAATGTTCCTGGTTCCTTGCAAGTCACAGACTTCAAAGCAAGAAGCGTTCCTGGAGTGCGTTGGTGACCTCCAACACTCTCTTTTCTAACAAGGATAAAATGGACGGCTGACACACACTTGTTAGCAAGACATTTGAACATGACCTGTGCCGATACAATTGGGTTGCGATATGGACGGCTCAGAATTTCTTTCGCCGTAGCCCTCTTGACCGTCCCCCAAAACTATCACAAGCATTCTTTCCACGCGATGTCCCAAATAAATGCCAATTACAGTTGAAGGCAAAGTCCTGGTGGTGAAAACAAATGTTCGCGAAGTTAAATCGGTTTTGATATTGAGCCACGCATCCGTCCGAAAAGCAATGATTTGTGCCCAAGCCTGGGATGCGCAGCTTGCAGGCTAGGGCCAAATATCCCCAAAAGCAGACACTATTGCACCATGTCTGCATTATTATTTATAGCGTCGGATATGAAGAGGAGGGTTTGGTGGGATGCTGTGTCGCCCATCCGCCGATAGGCGATAAGCGGATGCACTGTGGCTTGAGTGGCATTCTAATTGGTTGTGGTGCTGCACGTTGAACGTTGGTTCAACGTACAACACGTACGTTGTACGTGGTACGTTGAACGTTGCTGTTGACCGAATAATGTTCCCAGAAATCCCGGACAACTACCACTTCTCCCGGAGGAACTGATTGTCTGAGATCGCTCAAAGCGAGGCTTTGGGTTTTGAAATATAATTGTGCCTTGTTAACCGAACTATGCTTTGGTTTAGCATGGAGACGAAATATTCCCATGACTGAATGCTATTAACGGGCCTGCACCGGTCAGTACTGATCCACTGCTTATAGCAAATTTCCACATGAAAACCCATCATCATACTCGTTTTCCACCAAGTCCAAAAAGGACATCACACCCTCTTCTCCTTGGCAGCTATCGAATCTTTGCAGTATGCATTTTTCGCCATCTGTGTAACACACGGCACGATCCATGAGGTCATGAATTCTTTGATATCGAGAGATTCAATCATTGATTTTGCGCTCTCTCGTGATTAGCAATATAAAAATCCAGCCAATTAGCTACGCTTGACAATCAGCTGGCTACCAAGATACATGGAGCACCCGAAAATCTGACGAGTTTCGGGTTTCTCAACCATGGCTGGAGGTCCCGGTTGGGTCGGAGTCCGAACCCCCTGGTTAAATACCCCGCTAATGTTAATTTCTTATTTTCCCTATTCAATCTGAAAATAATATTTCCTGAAGATAAGGACCTGGACCCCCTTGGTTTGGTGAGACATCACCAGCTTTGTTCACGACCCTCATATTTCGTGTCTCCCTGTTGACCACAGCTATCGAGCAGGCTTTATTTTGGTCTCACCTTATCATAGACAAGAAGCCAAGCAGCACATGTAAATATCGTTTGATGATAAATTAACATCGTTCTGTGGCTTGAGTGGCATTCTAATTGGTTGTGGTGCTGCACGTTGAACGTTGGTTCAACGTACAACACGTACGTTGTACGTGGTACGTTGAACGTTGCTGTTGACCGAATAATGTTCCCAGAAATCCCGGACAACTACCACTTCTCCCGGAGGAACTGATTGTCTGAGATCGCTCAAAGCGAGGCTTTGGGTTTTGAAATATAATTTTAATTCGCTTTTATTCAACGAGCATGGCTACGCTTAGGCCACACACTTACATCAGTTGAGGGGAGATACTAAAGTACTGAAAGTTTGCCGATACGACGCATACCACTGGATTCGCACGAATAGGTGCACAATTTCGCGGCTCCAGCTGCAAAACATAGGAGAAAAACAGCGTTCAGTAATTCGGTGCCTTTGCTCCAAAATTCACTGGGTCGTTTTATCACTGCTATATTATTGATATATTGAGCAACATGTATACCTTTCTTTAAACGGAGCTTGGTGCCCTCTCCCAATTCAAGGAGTGAATATTAGTATTAGTATTACGTGGTCGTTAGGAGCGAAATCAAAATATTAATGTTGCCGTCTAACACCAATATTTTGATTGTTGTTGCACCGGCAATGAATATAAAAATAAAAGTAATAATACCAAAAGTACACGCAGTAAAAATACCAAAAGTACACGGGTTTCCACCCCTGAGGAACGCATGAAGTGTATTGGGCAACATGATAATGCCGAATATCTATCAACAATGACAAATATTAGGAACCAGAAACTCTACATGATTGTCGTTACCGACACTATTTCTTCTTCTAATATACTATTTGAGTAAAAAACTTTGTTTGTTGGTTTCTGTCGTCTTTTGTTCTTTGGTCGATTGCCACCGTGCCATCGTGCAACTATGGGAGGCACGTACTTGAAATATTCACAGCCGACAGACGATCGAGGTATGATGTGCTGTTCCGACTTTCATTGTTGTGGGGTGTATGCCGGCCACGTGGCACGTGTTCAAAGTTGGCACGAACCACTCATTGGTTTAACATGTGATTTGGAAAATGCAATGCGGCGGCACAGACGGGCGCATTTTAGCGCCTGGCATTACTCACAGCACATGTAACGAGATATTGCTGACACCACGTGAAAGATCCAAATGTTGGCTATCCGCTGGATACAATTTCGTTACGATCGGGTCAACGTACTACGCGTGAGCGTCACGAGGTTCCTGAGAGGACGGGTCATCGGCGGCCCATAGGAATAGCATGTAAAACTTAGATTTTTTCACCAATTTTAGCCCTCCCGATCGACCCGATTCAGAGGACCCGATGGACAACTGTGTCCAGCTCTTGGCTCACCACCATCGGTTGCGGCCGGCTCTACATGCCACAGACCTGGTAGATGGTGGTGGTAGACCAGTTGGAATCTGATTTCTGCTCCACCATGGCCTCAACATGCACCGGCGGGGCCAGCATCGTGAGGCGCCTGGTAGGCGCCATCAGCAGCCGGCAGCCGATGTCCGTGTGGCACGGAGGCTGACTCGAGTTGGGATGCATGTGCGCATCGGCTGGTTGTGCTATAATTATGCTCGCAGAGCGCAGAGAGGCGCGCATCTAGGCAGGTGCGGCAGCATGTTACCAGCCAGTGATAGGATGTCAACATTCACACTGCCGGTAATTTGTCACCGTCTCTGCTGTGTATCGTTTGGTGTCGCCCGGTTCTTTCTTTTTCTCCGTGTTTCCTGTTGCCGCCGTGACCAGGGGCGGACTGGCGGCGCCCCCTGTGCTGCCCGTCCTGGTGGCACTTGACACTGCTTTCGTGTCGCCAGATCCTGCCGTTTGGTTAGCGTGTTTTGCTGTTGCGACTGTGACCACTGACGGGTTGACGGTGCTCCCTGTGCCGGCCTGTCCTGGCCGCACTTGACACTGCTCTCGTATCGCCCGGTCCCGCTGTCCTGTTGGCGTGTTTTGCTGCTGTCGCTGTGACCATGGGCAGACTAGCGGCGCTTCCTATGCCGGCCCGTCCTGGCGGCACTTGGCACTGCTTTCGTGTCGTCCGGTCCTGCCGTTTTGTTAGCGTGTTTTGCTGTTGAGACTGTGACCATTTACGGGTTGGCGGCGCTCCCTATGCCACTCCATTGCTGCTGATGCTTACCATGTTGCCTCTCAGCATTGGTTGGAAAGAACGACATACAAAGTGTCCTTTGCTCCACGAACTTTGATTGCGATCTTCCATTCGTGCTCTGAACCGGAACCAGCACAGAAGCCGACTAGGTAGACTACGCCGACGTGTAGGAGTGCTTTGGGATGACCCAGATCTAATCCTGAACGCATTGCTAGGGAATGCCACCAATACATGCCTGACCACTTTTGGCGTCCCATGTTTCCAGTCTGTCCGCCGAATGTCGCTCCCTGTGGTCCTGTCGATCTGAAGAATAAAAATTGTTTCCTTCCTTGACCCCTAAATAGCGGCGTTGCCACATGCTATGGACGGGGTCGGGGTTAAAAGGCGTTCCGGTCAGTTACTTTTGCCCCGGTCAATTACTTTTCCCATGTAACACCATAATCCCAGTGCTAAATTTTCTGCAATTTTGGGGACCAGCACCCCCCCCCCACACACGCACACCTGGTCCCATCGTAACGACACCTACGCTCATATATGTCTACTGCATCTCGCCGCGGTAAGATTATAATTCTCTGCCGAATTTCACATGTTCTACGTCCCTTTGAAGGCTCTTTCGGGTAGAATAGGCATATAAAAGGTACTGGAGGTCCTTTCCAAAACCTCGACGCTCTAAATTTTGGACCTAAACCTCTTAAACTGTTATGCCTTTCCCATAGTGTACATACGTTGCACATATTCGGCAACATGTAAACAGATAAGCCCACGTTAAATGTGTACCCCAGATGACGTCATTTAAGGACCTGCGCAGAAAGCTGCGCAGTAGGGATGACGCCACCTGGTATATATCGCCTTGGCCTGAACAATGGAAAAATACCAAGCCGGCGAGCGCATTCGCGGCGGCGACACGTCCGCCGGGAGATTCTGTAAATATAAATATTCGGGAGGAGGGAAATGAATTCCACTGAAATTGGCATAGCGGCGGAACCATTAGACCGATTCACATGAAACCAACATCAAATGTTTCGCTTAACGCAGCGGAGCAAGTGCCGAAGGCGCTTGTCTATCTATCTACTATATTATTTCAGTAAAAACTTTGTTTGTCTGTTTGTCTCTCTGTCTGGATGTCTGTCGTCTTTTGTCCTTTTGTTGATTGTCATCGTGTGTAGGTTCAACTAATTGCCGCACGTACGTGAAATTTTCACACGCGACAGACAATCGACGTGTGACGTACTGTGCCGAGTTTCGTTGTCGTGGGTTGTATGCGTGGCACGTGGCACGTGCGCAAAGTTGGCACTACCCCGTCATTGGCTTAACGTGTGATTTGGGAAATTGCATGCGGCGAAACATATTGGCGCCTGGCACGGCTCACAGCAGAGCCCCAGAAATATGGCCGACATCACGTGAAAGCCCAAAATGTTGGCTATCCACGGGACAACATTTTGTCAGGATCGGATCAACGTGCTGCCCGTGAGCGTCACGGGGGTCCCGAGCGGACGGGTCGTCGGCCGCCCATAGGAATAGCACGTAAAGCCGGGATTTTTTTCAACAATTTGAGCGCTCCCGATCGACCCGATTCACACCGCCACATCTCAACAACCAATTGACCGATCGACACGAAACAAGCGCCTTAGTGTTGCCACGACAATTGCCAACATCGCCACGGCAGCCATTAACGGGTCACCCCCTCACGCGCACGCGAGGGAGGTGTGAAAAGCGCAAGTGACGTTTTTCAGCGTTTTTCACGATTTGGTCTGGTTCTCGGAAACAGCTCAACTTGGCGACTTGCCGTCACTTGCATCACCTCGGCGGATGTACCGGCTACCATTTTCCCATAGACTATCGTGGGCTGTAGTGTGTGCGCGCGCCGTCATCGTGACACGGGCTGCACGTGTTTCGGTCCGTGGAAAAACGTCCGCACTACACTGTCCCCACACCACTGTCCGATGACATTTCGCGACGAAAGTTGCATGCGCAGATAGCCCCAAGCGTTGTGATGCCCACGGTTCCTTCGGATTTTCCACATCGCAAGTAGTTTGGTAGCAATCGTCGAAGCCCGCAACCATTACCGGGCGACATTTTTCGCCGGCAGTTTGCGCTCCAAGCCGTGCATCACGCTGAGCACAGTTCCCACTAATTTCTTCAGCCGTCAAGACAACAATGGCGGCACGCGCTTTATCAGCGGGGACACCTCCGCCCGACAGATTTATTTTTAAATAAAAATATTCGGGAGCAGGGAAATGAATCAACGTTACGTTCAAATGGGCATAGCGGCCGAACCACTAGGCCGATTCACATGAAACCAACGCCAAAATCTTTAACCGCAGCGGAGCAAGGGCCGAAGGCGCTTGTCTACAATATACTATTTGCGTTAAAAACTTTGTTTGTTTGTTTGTTTGTCTGTCTGTCTGTCGCCTTTTGTCCTTTTGTGGATTGTCATCGTATGTAGGTTCGACCATGTGTCACACGTGTTTGAAATTTTCATTTTTGGCTCCGAGACATGGATTATCTCGGCAACCGCTCAGTCGATCTTAGTGAAACCTGCACCATACGTTCGGCCGTGTGCCATAGGCGTGCGGTTTGCACTTTTGTGACCTTTGGTCAGGTCAAAGGTCACCAAATTGCCAAAAAACTTGATTTTTGGCTCACAGACATTGATGATCTTGGTGAAACCTTTGCCAAACATGTATGTATGTGTGTGTATGTATGTATTTATTGTGGATTGTCGTACCAACAGGTCGAAAACACACTGACTAACTGGTTAGCATGTTTGCATATAGCTGTATGCATGTTGGTGTATGTATTTACTGTGAATTGTCGTACCACAAGGTCGACAACACATACTGACTGCCTGGGTAGCATGTATGCATATATCGGTATGCATGTATGTGTATGTATATATTTATGTATGTATGTACCATGACGTTCAACATCGTTGGAGCGCACCTATGTATGCATGCATTCATATATGTATGTACCGTGACATTCGACATGGTTGGATTGCACCTATGTAATTATTTATGTATGCATGTACCATGACGTTCGACATGGTTGGACTGCACCTATATATTTATTTATGTATGTATGTAATTACTGTGAATTGTCGTACCAGCAGGTCGACAACACACACTGACTGCCTGGGTAGCATGTGTGCATGTATCTGTATGCATGTATGTATTTATTGTGCATTGTCGTACCAACAGTTCGACAACACACTGACTAACTGGTTCGCATGTATGCATATATCTGTATGGATGTATTTATGTATGTATGTATGTACCATGACATTCGACAAATAAATACATAAGTCGACAACGATCGGCCGTGTGCCAGAAGCGTGTGGTTTGCACTTTCGTGACTTTGGGTCAGGTCAAAGGTCACCAAATCGCCGAACAACAGGACTTGCTCACAGACTTGGATTATCTCGGCAGCCGCTGAGTCGATCTTAGTGAAACCTGCACCAAACGTTCGGCCGTGTGCCATAGGCGTGCGGTTTGCACTTTCGTGACCTTCGGTCTTTTGGCTCACAGACTGATTATCTAGGCAACCGCCATATCGATCTTAGTGGAACCTTCGCCAAACGATCGGCCGTGTGCCAGGAGCTTGCGGTTTGCACTTTCGTGACCTTGGTTCAGGTCAAATAAATGTCGCCAAATCGCCGAAAAACATGATTTTTGGCTCGCAGACATGGATGAATAAGGGTCGGCTATCCGCAGGCGTTTCCTAGGTCGTGCCACTCAGCCATTCCCGATAAACTGGTGAGGGGATGTCTGGATAACTGGTGGTGGGGTGGGGACACGGCTTGGTTGATATTTCGGGTTTTGTTTTTTTGGGGGGGGGTGGATATTTTTCATGGCTCAAATTTTACAATGAATCTGCTTAAAATGAACTCAATTCTAACTTAACTTAATTGGTGATATGAGTGTACCGGCACACAGGTAGGGAGGTAGGCAGGTAGACAAAGAGGTGGGCCCAAAAGCAATCCATGAGATGCATCATGCGGGACGGGCGACAACGCAAGTCCGCCCAGCTCTACGTAGTGGACACCGCGGCTGCCAACCGAGAGCGTCTGGGTCGATATGATCCCAACCGGTCTGTCGCTCACCTGCTGGCCGCCCTGGAAGGTATGTTGTCTGGCTGTAACCGACTTTGTATGCCTGGGGGGGAAAGTCTTCCGTTTTTTCTCCAAAAACAATATGAGAATGGCCACCCCTAAGCGCTTACGTGCCAGCGTCTGGACGGTCCAGGAATGGGCCATTCCGGCCATGCCCCCCACCCCCGAAGCGCTCTGATGGCTCCTGGCATGGTCCTTTGTTGCTGGACGTATTGTGGTGAGCACTGGCGCCACGAACGACTTTGTATATCGCGTGGGGGTGGAATGGAATGTCTTCGGGTATTTGTTTACCAAAACTACCCATGCGGATGGTCACCCCGAAGCGCTTAAATAATGATGACCCGAAGAATGGCCACCCCGAACCGCTCAAAAGGGTGGGGCCATAGTGCCTGTTGGCCCCTTCCGAAACCAACGGAAATGAACTACTAAATTAATATCCAGTAACCTTCGCCGTGGTTAAAAATAGGGTATGGATGAAAGAATGAAAGTTTTTGTTAAAAATCAAAATAATTCCAAGTGATCCGGCCATGCCCCCCCCCCCCCCCCCGAAGCGCTCAGATGGCTCCTGGCATGGTCCTTTGCTGCTGGACGTATTGTGGTGAGCACTGGCTCTTACAATTCTTTATTCTTACATTATTTATTCTTACAATAAAGAGCAACATTTAGCTGTTTTTTCAGGCTAATATTCATGTCTGAGGAGAGGTGTCCAGGAATTCATGGCTGGGGGGGGATGCAGGAAAGGGCCGCGCCCTCCCGAAGCGGAGGATATCCACCCCGAAGTGCTTAAATAATGATGACTCGAAGAAAGGGTAGGGGAACAGTGTCTGTTGGCCTGACCCAAAACCAACGGAAGTGAACTACTAAATTAAATTCCAGTAACCTTCGCCGAGGTCAAAATAGCGTCTGTATGAAATAATCTCTAATTGAACGTTTTTGTTAAAATTAAAAATAATTACATATAAGCAATCTGGCTGTGCCCCCCCCCCTCTCAGAAGGTCTTAAAATGGGGGGCATAGTGTCTGTTGGTCCGCCCGAAACCAAATGGATGTGAGCTACTAAATTAAAATGCAGTAACCTTCACCGAGGTTATAAAATAGAGTCTGGATGACAGAATGTCTAATTGAATGGTTTTATTTTAATGAAAAATAATTGATTGTAAGCAATTACATTAGCATGGTAGATTCTAACACACATCGCGGGTTTCATGGTTCTCAAGTTACAAGTTGTCACCGCTACCGATTCACTTCCTTTTCGCGCGTAAAATTTCTGCTGTCTGCTGACTACGCCGAAAGTAGATCGTAACCTTCACCAAGGTTATAAAATAGAGATAAAATAGAGCTGGATGAAAGAATGTGTAATTAAATGGTTTTATTTTAATTAAAAATAATTGATCGTAAGCAATTATATTAGCATGGTAGATTCTAACACACATCGCGGGTTTCATGCTTCTCAAGTTACAAGTTGTCACCGCTACCGATTCACTTCCTTTTCGCGCGTAAAATTTCTGTGGTCAGCTGACTACGCCGTAAGTGGATCGTTCGGAAGTGATTTTTCGCGCGGTGATTTAATGCTTAATGTGTTGATTTCCAGTGAACGGACAAAAGTGACTATGTGCTCAACTTCGGGGGAATGTCAGAAGCAAGTGTTGATCGGTGTAATTGCATGCACTGGCTATAGTTTCGTGCCAGAATCATTAGAAATCCTTGGCCGCGTGAGTACTGAGCCATTGTTTACGGCTCCCATTTTGGAATGATCAGCTTAAAGTGAACTGAATTTTAACTTGAATGGTGACATTAGTGTACCGATATTTTCACCATGCACTGTCTGTATTGTACATGCCATGCTATTTGCGCAATCGTTTAAAATCAACAAGTTTATCTTGGCTGCATATATGATAAGGTTTGGTGGCGGGGGACTCGGGTTGATTGAGATTTCGGTTGTTTCGGGTGGGGGTATTTTTTTAGGGGTTACATTTTACATTCAATCAGTTTTAAATGAACTGAATTCTAACTTAATTAGTGATATGATTGTACATATATGTTCACTGGCGGATCCAGGGGGGGCATTCCGGCCATGGCCAACCCGCAAGCGCTTCAAAGGGGGGGCATAGTATCTTTTGGCCCCCCAAAACCAACGAAAGTAAACTGAATTAAAATGCAGTAATCTTTGCTGAGGTAAAAAGATAGCGTTCCGGGTGAATTAATCTCCAATTTTACAGGTATTTTTTAATATTTTTTTGGAAGCACAATATGGTAGCATAGTAGATTCTGACATATCGAGGGTTCTATGCTGTTGAAGTTCTGCTTACAGCAAGAGATGACGAAATCAGCAGTTTCAATATTCCTTCGTTAGATAGGTTCATGAAGTTTGTTTAGCCAGTAACGGGCAAGTGGACCCAGTGAGCCATATTTCGAAAGCGGAATTTGAACAGGATGTTTTGTGCGAGTGACCAGTTGAGCCCAGTTGAGCAGCATGTTTCGTATGTTGGTGTTGGGGTTGCTAAGATGAACAGACAGGCTACATTGACTGATTTTTTTCAAGAAGAATAGCAACAGGAGGTATGAATTTACACTGGCGGATCCAGGGAAGGGCCATTCCGGCCATGGACCCCCCGAAGCGCTTAAAAGGGGGACCATGGTGTGTTTTGTTTGAGGTGGGGGTATTTTTTTATGGGTAAAATTTTACATTCAATCAGTTTTCAATGAGCTGAATTCTAACTTAATTGGTCATATGAGTGTACCGATATTTACACCATGCCTGATAAGCTCTGGTGGAGTGGAGTGGTCGGAGGGGGGGGTTAGAATACGGGTGTCCATTTTATACATGCAATGGCAATTGGCCAAAGCGCTTAAAATCAACTAAGGTTTATCTTGGCTGCATTCCTGATAAGGTCTGGTGCAGGGGGCGGGAGGGGTAGAGTACGCGTGTCCATACTATCCATGCCATGACAATTGGCGTCAGCTGAAGTGTCGTTTTTTGCTAAGATTTTGCAATCAAATCGTTTACAATCAAACAAAGTTTATCTTGGCTGGATATATGGGTGTACGGGGAAATTCACGACACGGGTTGGTTTGGACTTCAGTTGGTGTATGGGGTGGGGGCGTTTTTTTGTTGTTGTTGTTGGGAATGCGGAGAAAGTGATCAATCTGACGTATCCAATGTCGTTGAAAGGTCGGCTATCCGCAGGCATTTGCCAGGTGGTGCCACTCAGCCATTCCCGATAAAGTGTGGGGGGGGTGTCAGGATATCTGGTGGAGGGGGAGGCAGATGGTGGGGGCTCCCATTTTGGAATGAATCAGCTTAAAATGAACTGAATTTTAACTTGAATGGTGACATTAGTGTACCGATATTTTCACCATGCACGGGCTGTATTGTACATGCCATGCTATTTGCGCAATCGTTTAAAATCAACTAAAGTTTATCTTGGCTGCATATCTGATAAGCTCTGATGGCGGGGGACACGGGTTGTTTGATATTTTTTGTTTTTTCGGGGTGGGGGTTATTTTTAGGGCTCAATTTTACGATCAATCAGTTTTCAATGAACTGAATTCTAACTTAATTGGTGATATGAGTGTACCGATATTTTCACCATGACTGATAAGCCCTGGTGGAGTGGCATGGCCGGGGGGGGTCAGAATATGGGTGTCTATTTTATACATGCCATGGCAATTGGCTTCAGTTCATGTGTCGTTTTTTGCTAAGTTATTGCAATCAAATCGTTTAAAATCAACCAAAGCGAAAATGTCGTCAAGTCAAGCTCGCTCAGTTTGCCGTAAGTCTAAGAGGATTGTGGAGTGCCAGATTTTTGTTTGTTTCGCGCTGCAGTATGATGTGTTGGAAACTTAATTAGATAATTGACGTCATTCTGATAGAGAAAGTATATTAGTCTGTTGCAGAGACTGTCGCTGCAGCTATGCCACGCCAGACAGGCATCGGTCGGAGAAACCGCCGCCGGGCACTGCGTCCTCCCCTCCCTGAAGCCTGCGAGGACGCAGGCCCGGTAAGTTACAGTGTGTTACCATTGATTTGAAAGTGGCCAATTGCACCAAATTTCCGAAAATGACGTCGTTTGACCGTTCCCCCGTCCGTTTGTTCATCTGTACACCAGCCAACAGAATGTGTCGCCTTATACTGAAATGATAAAATTGTCAGCCGGCGAATGCCCCGTGATGCTATGTATGTGCCGTAATGTTCAGAAAAATGCCCTGCCGGACAAAAATAGTAGCCAAACCCACTGTAGTCTGTTATGAACAATTCTGTATGTTCCAGGCTGGTGGACCCGCAGTCGGCGATCCGGATGTGGCGGCGCACAGCTGTGGCCCGCTAGACCATCGTTGCGGCCACTGCAGTGCGCTGCACTTTGAGGGTGAGCGTGGGCAGGGGGGGGATTACACCATTTGTTGCCACAGAGGAAAGGTGGCACTGGAGCCGCTCGGCGAAACGCCGGACCTGCTGGTGACCCTGCTGACAGACGTCGGCGCAGACGCACGCAGCTACCGCGACAACATCCGTCGCTACAACAGCGCTCTGGCGATGGCGTCTTTCGTTGCCGACGTCGAGGTGCCAGCAGGTCAGTGTTAAAAAATGGTTTTCTTTCTTCAGGTGTGAGATGTAGAAACCGATACAGTAGGATGTCAAAATTCGCCATTGAACCGCTGTCGTTTAACATAACTGATAAGTTCTTTGAACACAGGTTTGATCATATAGCCTACTGATATTTGTGCCTTTTTACCCTGTGTGTCTTAAGGTAACTAATTTAGGGACAAATACTTGAGCGATAGCGATACACAAAATACCTATCATTGTAAGTAATGTTCGAAATTAAACATGAATACTTCATTTGAGAAAAAAAACTCCCCGTGAAGCACGATGTAGATTCTTCATTGGGAGAGATGTCAATTCAGCATTCAGAAAGTGGGGTAATTCATGTCACGTGCAATCGAATAAGGATGATGACGAATTTGTAAGAAATATAGCATGTTTGCCTTTGCGCAGGTCGTGGCCCTTATTGCTACAAGGTGCACGGCCAGACCTACCACCACCTGGGAGCGCTGCACCCGGACGGCGACGGACATCAACGCAAGTACGCCCAGCTCTACGTAGTGGACACCGCGGCTGCCAACCGAGAGCGTCTGGGACGGTTTGATAACCAGCGGTCTGTCGCTCACCTGCTCGCCGCCCTCGAAGGTATGTTGTCCGACTGTAACCCACATGTGCAGGCGTTTCGGTGTATGAATGACGTCATGGTGCAGGAAGAGCGGGATGCCGCCGCGGCCGGTCGCGCCCCGGAGCGGGTTACAATGTTCTTCCGGCAGGAGCGTGACCAGGACCCGCGGCGCTACAACGACCCGGTCGGCAACGAGGTGGCTGCCGTCTTCGTGGGTCGCGACGGTGCTCCTCCAACCCGTGAGCTGGTGGTGTACCCTCGCGGTAACCGTCTGCACACCATCAGCTCTCTCAGCCCGCACGTCGACCCGCTCACCTATCCCCTGCTGTTCCCGCACGGCGAGTTTGGTTGGCGTGTAGGGCAGCCGCACGTTGCGGCGCGTGCGACCCGTGTGCGTAACACCGTCACTACTTTACAGCACTACGGATACCGCATGGCTGTGCGTCCCGGCTTCAGCACTGTGCATGCCTCTGGCAAGCTGCTACAGCAGTTTGCCGTCGACGTGTATACACGTGTGGAGGCCGAGCGGCTCGCCTACCTGCGCCGAAACCAGGACCTGTTCCGTGCTGAAATGTTGCAGGGACTGGCGGATTATGTCCACGGAGACGGTGGTGCTGGCCGCCCCCCGGTGGGCCGTCAGGTCGTGCTGCCGGCGTCGTTCACGGGAGGACCGAGGGCGATGCAGCAGGAGTACCAGGATGCCATGGCGGTTGTTGGCAGGTTTGGTCCGCCTGACCTGTTCATCACGTTCACCTGTAATCCGCGCTGGCCTGAGCTCACCGCTTCTCTAGGTCCCCAGCAGACGGTAGCAGGGCGGCCGGACCTGGTGGCGCGCGTGTTTCACCTGAAACTGCGCGCGCTGCTGGCCGACTTGAACGGCGGCAGACTGGTGGGTAAGCCGTGCGCGCTATTCTACTCGATCGAGTACCAGAAGCGCTCCCTGCCCCACGCTCACATCCTGGTAATTTTGCAGGACGACGACAAGCTGCGTGACGCAGACGCCGTCGACCGTGTGGTCAGTGCGGAGCTGCCCGACCCCGAGCTGCAGCCGAGACTGCACGCCGCCGTCCGCAGCCATATTCTGCACGGTCCGTGTGGCCCGACCCACCCGCGCTGTGTGTGCATGATTGACGGTGTGTGTTCAAAGCGTTTTCCCAAGGACTTCCAGCCGGAGACGCGCATCGTCGACAACGGGTACCCGCGCTACCGGCGACGAGACGACGGCCGCACCGTCGAAGTCCGCGGCGGCCGGCTGGACAACCGGTGCGTGGTGCCCTACAACCCGACACTGACGGTAAAGTACAACGCACACATCAACGTCGAGGTGCCGGCTGGTATCGTGCCTGTTAAGTACCTGTACAAGTACGTGACAAAAGGTCACGACTGTGCACGTGTGCAGGTGAACCGTGTGCCTGTGCAAGCTGGTGTTGTTCAGCCGCGTCCACAGCCCCAGGACGCTGAGATTGCCGCCGCCGCCGCCGCTCCAGCTGGTGAGGAGGCCGCCGCCGTGCCGGACCGCGACGAGATCGAGATGTTCCTGAACACCAGGTATGTATGCGCCCCGGAGGCCATGTGGCGTCTCTTCCAGTTTGAGATGACCTACCAGTCGCACAGTGTCGTTCGTCTCGCCGTGCACCTGCCTGGTCGCCAGCAGGTGTATTTTCTACAAGGCGAGGAGGCTGCCGCCCTGGAGCGTGCGCGGCGATGCGATTCGACACTGACCGCTTGGTTTCATCTCAACCGGGAACGTCACGACCAGGCCGGCCAGTATCGGTATGCCGAGGTGCCGACCCACTTCACGTTCGACCGAGCTGCCCACAGGTGGAAGCCGCGTCAACGTGGAGGCGCCAAGGTCGTGGCGCGCCTGGTGTCGGTGAGTCCAGGCGATGCCGAGCGCTTCCATCTTCGTCTGCTGCTGCTGCACGTGGCCGGCGCTGTCAGCTACGAGCACCTGCGCACTGTCAACGGTCAGGTGTGCGAGTCGTTTCACGAGGCGGCCCGTCAGCACGGTCTGCTGGCCGACGACGCCGAGTGGGGGCAGTGTCTGACAGAGGCAGCACTGTTCCAGATGCCAAGGCAGTTGCGCTTTCTGTTCGCCATGCTGTGCGTGTACAACGCACCAGGCGATGCCCAGGCACTGTGGGATGCACACGAGCGCTCGCTGACTGACGACCTGACCCGTCGGTTCGGTGCTGCTGCAGGCTTGGCACGCGCTCGGCGGCACGTGGTGGCCGTGCTGCGCGCCAACGGCCGCACCGTCGCCGACGTCGGCCTCGACTGGCCCGACGCCGTCCGTGACGTGCCGCAGGACGAGGACGAGCGCACAGACGTCCACCGAGCGGAGGACGCCGGTGAGGCGGTTGCACGGCTCGACACTCTCTCTGCAGAGCAGCGGCGCATCGCCGACGCCGTCCTGCAGCACGTCGCGGACGGTGATGGTGCTGCGCCGGTACCCACACGAGGGCGCGCCATCTTCATGTGTGCTGCGGCCGGGTGCGGAAAGACGTACGTGTACAACGTGTTGATCCGTCTTCTCCGCAGCAGGGGCCAGTCGGTGCTGCCGGTTGCCTGGACTGGGATCGCCGCCACGCTGCTCGAGGGCGGTCGCACCGTGCACTCGCAGTTCCGGCTGCCAGTGCCGGTGGTGGAGGACTCGACGTGCTTCGTCGGTGCCGTCGGTGCCGTGGCCGACCAGCTCCGTGCCGCCAGGTTGATTGTGTGGGACGAGATCGCAATGGCTCCGTCTCACGCACTTAACGCTGTCGACAGGCTGCTGCGCGACATCCGCGGTGCCGACGTGCCGTTCGGTGGCTGCCCGGTCCTGTTTGGCGGCGATTTCCGCCAGATTCCACCGGTGGTAAGGCATGGTGGCCGTACAGCGATCGTCGAGGCCTGTGTCCAGCGCAGTGCAATCTGGCCGGACGTGCGTGTCATGTTTCTCCAACAGAACATGCGTGCCGGCACGGACGAGCGCGACTTCAGCGAGTGGCTGCTGGCCGTCGGCGACGGGCGTCTGCCACAGGTGGCCGGTCACGGAGAGTACGCCGCTCAGGTTCCCGACGACATACTGGAGGCCGCCGAGCTGGTCGACTCCATCTTCCCACAAGAGGTACTGCAGGCGCCGGCTGGCGATGGTCTGGCACAGCGCGCTATACTGTGCACCAGGAACGACGAGTCGCTGGCTGCAAACGACACTGTGCTTGATCGCTTGCCCGGTGACGTGCGTGTGTATGCCAGTGTCGATGACATGGTTGGCCAGGACGACGACGACGAGCTGGCTCAGGTTGTGCCCATAGAGTATTTGCACACGCTAACGCCGTCTGCCATGCCTCCTCACCGATTACGTCTCAAGGTGGGAGCGGTCGTCATGCTGCTGCGCAACCTGGACATCGAGAAGGGCCTCTGCAACGGCACCCGACTCGTCGTCCGGCGGCTAGGCGACGCCGTGCTGGACGCCGAGATCGTCACAGGGGCGGCGGCAGGTGATCGTGTGCTCATCCCGCGCATGGTGCTTAATCCGTCCGAGGGCAGCCTTCCGTTTCAGTTTCGGCGGCGCCAGTTCCCGTTGCGGCTTGGCTTCGCCATGACCGTCAACAAGGCGCAGGGACAGACATTCGACATGGTAGGTCTGCACCTGCGCCAACCTGTGTTCGCTCATGGCCAGCTGTATGTCGCTCTGTCTCGTGTCCGCACGATCGCCGCCTTGCGCGTCAAGGTGGTGGACGGACCCCGCCAGGGCCGGTCCCAGGACGCTAACTTGGTGTATACGCAGAACGTCGTGTATCGCGAGCTCCTTGCAGCCCACTGTGCATTGCCGTACGAATAGGTGTACACCACATTGGTGACTAGGAATGTATGTATGTATTTATGTATGTATGTATTTATGTATGCATGTATTTATGTATGTATGCATTTATATTTTGTATGTATTTATGTATGTATGTATTTATGTATGTATGTATGTATGTATTTATGTATGTATGTATGTATGTACCATGACGTTCGACATGGTTGGCTTGCACCTATCGTATGTATTTATATATGTTTGTACCATGACGTTCGACATGGTTGGACTGCTCCTATGTATTTATTTATGTACGTATGTATGTGTGTACATATGTATGTATGTATGTATTTACTGTGAATTGTCGTACCAACAGGTCGACAACACACACTGACTGCCTGGGTAGCATGTATGCATGTATGTGTATGTATGTATGTATGTATTTATTGTGCATTGTCGTACCAACAGGTCGACAACACACACTGACTAACTGGTTAGCATGTATGCATATATCTGTATGCATGTAGGTGTATGTATGTATTTATGTATGTATGTACCATGACGTTCGACATGGTTGGATTGCACCTATGTATGTATGTATGTATGTACCATGACATTCGACATGGTTGGACTGCATCTAGGTATGTATGTATGTCTGTATGTATTTACTGTGAATTGTCGTATCAACAGGTCGACAACACATACTGACTAACTGGGTAGCATGTATGCATGTATCTGTATGCATGTATGTATGCATGTATGTGTATGTATGTATGTATGTATGTATTTATTGTGCATTGTCGTACCAACAGGTCGACAACACACACTGACTAACTGGTTAGCATGTATGCATATATCTGTATGCATGTAGGTGTATGTATGTCTGTATGTATTTACTGCGAATTGTCGTACCAACAGGTCGACAACACATACTGACTGCCTGAGTAGCATGTATGCATGACTGATGCATGTATGTATGCATGTATGTGTATGTATGTATGTATGTATTTATTGTGCATTGTCGTACCAACAGGTCGACAACACACACACTGACTAACTGGTTAGCATGTATGCATATATCTGTATGCATGTAGGTGTATGTATGTATTTATGTATGTATGTACCATGACGTTCGACATGGTTGGATTGCACCGATGTATTTATGTATGTATGTACCATGACCTTCGACATGGTTGGACTGCACCTATGTAGGTCGACAACACACACTGACTAACTGGTAGCTGTAGCATATATCTGTATGCATGTAGGTGTATGTATGTATTTATGTATGTATGTACCATGACGTTCGACATGGTTGGATTGCACCTATGTATGTATGTATGTATGTACCATGACATTCGACATGGTTGGACTGCATCTAGGTATGTATGTATGTCTGTATGTATTTACTGTGAATTGTCGTACCAACAGGTCGACAACACATACTGACTAACTGGGTAGCATGTATGCATGTATCTGTATGCATGTATGTATGCATGTATGTGTATGTATGTATTTATTGTGCATTGTCGTACCAACAGGTCGACAACACACACACTGACTAACTGGTTAGCATGTATGCATATATCTGTATGCATGTAGGTGTATGTATGTCTGTATGTATTTACTGTGAATTGTCGTACCAACAGGTCGACAACACATACTGACTGCCTGGGTAGCATGTATGCATGTATCTGTATGCATGTATGTATGCATGTATGTGTATGTATGTATGTATGTATTTATTGTGCATTGTCGTACCAACAGGTCGACAACACACACACTGACTAACTGGTTAGCATGTATGCATATATCTGTATGCATGTAGGTGTATGTATGTATTTATGTATGTATGTACCATGACGTTCGACATGGTTGGATTGCACCGATGTATTTATGTATGTATGTACCATGACCTTCGACATGGTTGGACTGCACCTATGTAGGTCGACAACACACACTGACTAACTGGTTAGCATGTATGCATATATCTGTATGCATGTAGGTGTATGTATGTATTTATGTATGTATGTACCATGACGTTCGACATGGTTGGATTGCACCTATGTATGTATGTATGTATGTACCATGACATTCGACATGGTTGGACTGCACCTAGGTATGTATGTATGTCTGTATGTATTTACTGTGAATTGTCGTACCAACAGGTCGACAACACATACTGACTGCCTGGGTAGCATGTATGCATGTATCTGTATGCATGTATGTGTATGTATGTATGTATGTATTTATTGTGCATTGTCGTACCAACAGGTCGACAACACACACACTGACTAACTGGTTAGCATGTATGCATATATCTGTATGCATGTAGGTGTATGTATGTATTTATGTATGTATGTACCATGACGTTCCACATGGTTGGATCGCACCTATGTATGTATGTATGTATGTACCATGACATTCGACATGGTTGGACTGCACCTATGTATGTATGTATGTATGTACCATGACGTTCGACATGGTTGGATTGCACCTATGTATGTATGTATGTATGTACCATGACATTCGACATGGTTGGACTGCACCTATGTATGTATGTATTTATGTATGTCTGTATGTATTTACTGTGAATTGTACCAACAGGTCGACAACACATACTGACTGCATGGGTAGCATGTATGCATGTATGTGTATGTATGTATTTATTGTGCATTGTCGTACCAACAGGTCGACAACACACACTGATAACTGGTTAGCATGTATGCATATATCTGTATGCATGTAGGTATATGTATGTATGTATGTATGTACCATGACGTTCGACATGGTTGGATTGCACCTATATATGTATGTATGTACCATGACATTCGACATGGCTGGACTGCACCTATGTATTTATGTATGTCTGTATGTATTTACTGTGAATTGTCGTACCAACAGGTCGACAACATATACTGTCTGCCTGGGTAGCATGTATGCATGTATGTGTATGCATGTATGTGTATGTATGTATGTATTTATTTATTTTGCATTGTCGTACCAACAGGTCGACAACACACACACTGACTAACTGGTTAGCATGTATGCATATATCTGTATGCATGTAGGTGTATGTATGTATGTACCATGACGTTCGACATGGTTGGATTGCACCTATGTATGTATGTATGTATTTATGTATGTATGTACCATGACATTCGACATGGTTGGACTGCACCTATGTATTTATTTATGTATGTATGTATTTATGTATGTCTGTATGTATTTACGGTGAATTGTCGTACCAACAGGTCGACAACACGTACTGACTGCCTGGGTAGCATGTATGCATGTATGTATGCATGTATGTGTATGTATGTATTTATGTATGTATGTACCATGACGCTCGACATGGTTGGACTGCACCTATGTATTGATGTATGTATGTATTTACGGTGCATTGTCGTGCCAACAGGTCGACACCACACACTGACTGCCTGGGTAGAATGTATGCATGTATCTGTATGCATGTATGTTTGCATGTATGTAAGTATGTATTTATGGTGCATTGTCGTACCAACAGGTCGACAACATACACACTGACTAACTGGTTAGCATGTATGCATATATCTGTATGCATGTAGGTGTATGTATGTATTTATGTATGTATGTACCATGATGTTCGACATGGTTGGATTGCACCTATGTATGTATGTATCATGACATTCGACATGGTTGGACTGCACCTATGTATTTATTTATGTATGTCTGTATGTATTTACTGCGAATTGTCGTACCAGCAGGTCAACAACACATACTGACTGCCTGGGTAGCATGTATGTGTATGTATGTATGTATGTATTTATTGTGCATTGTCATACCAACAGGTCGACAGCACATACTGACTGCCTGGGTAGCATGTATGCATGTATGTGTATGTATGTATGTATGTATGTATGTATTTATTTATTGTACATTGTCGTACCAACAGGTCGACAACACACACTGACCAACTGGTTAGCATGTATGCATATATCTGTATGCATGTAGGTGTATGTATTTATGTATGTATGTACCATGACGTTCGACATGGTTGGATTGCACCTATGTATGTATGTATGTATTTATGTATGTATGTACCATGACATTCGACATGGTTGGACTGCACCTATGTATTTATTTATGTATGTCTGTATGTATTTACTGCGAATTGTCGTACCAACAGGTCGACAACACATACTGACTGCCTGGGTAGCATGTATGCATGTATATGTATGTATGTATGTATTTATTGTGCATTGTCGTGCCAACAGGTCTACAACACACACACTGACTAACTGGTTAGCATGTATGCATGTAGGTGTACGTATGTATTTATGTATGTATGTACCATGACGTTCGACATGGTTGGATTGCACCTATGTATGTATGTATGTATTTATGTATGCATGTACCATGACATTCGACATGGTTGGACTGCACCTATGTATTTATTTATGTATGTCTGTATGTATTTACTGCGAATTGTCGTACCAACAGGTCGACAACACATACTGACTACCTGGGTAGCATGTATGCATCGACAACACACACACTGGCTAACTGGTTAGCATGTATGCATATATCTGTATGCATGTAGGTGTATGTATGTATGTATTTAGGTATGTATGTACCATGGCGTTCGACATGGTTGGATTGCACCTATGTATGTATGTACCATGATATTCGACATGGTTGGACTGCACCTATGTATTTATTTATGTATGTCTGTATGTATTTACTGTGAATTGTCGTACCAACAGGTCGACAACACATACTGACTTCCTGGGTAGCATGTATGCATGTATGTGTATGTATACATGTATGTATGTATGTATTTACTGTGCATTGTCGTAACAACAGGTCGACAACACACACTGACGAACTGGTTAGCATGTATGCATATATCTGTATGCATGTATGTGCATGTATGTATGTATTCATGTATATATTTATGTATGTATGTACCATGACGTTCAACATCGTTGGACTGCACCTATGTATTTATGTATGTAGGTATTTATGTATGCATGTATGCATGTATTTATGTATGTATGTACCATGACGTTCGACATGGTTGGATTGCACCTATGTATTTATGTATGTATGTATGTACCATGACGTTCGACATGGTTGGACTGCACCTATGTATTTATTTATGTATGTATGTATGTATGTATTTACGGTGAATTGTCGTACCAACAGGTCGACAACACACACTGACTGCCTGGGTAGCATGTATGCATGTATCTATGCATGTATGTGTATGTATGTATGTATTTATTGTGCATTGTCGTACCAACAGGTCGACAACACACACTGACTAACTGGTTAGCATGTATACATATATATGTATATGTAGGTGTATGTATGTATGTATATATTTATGTATGTATGTACCATGACGTTCGACATGGTTGGACTGCACCTATGTATTGATGTATGTATGTATTTACGGTGCATTGTCGTGCCAACAGGTCGACACCACACACTGCCTGGAGCATGTATGCATGTATCTGTATGCATGTATGTGTATGTATATAGGTATGTATACGTATATAGGTATGTATGTATCTGTCTGTATGTCTGTCTGTCTGTCTCTCTGTCTGTCTGTGTCTCTCTGTCTGTCTGTCTGTCTGTCTGTCTGTCCATCCAGTTTGATTTGCCCGACACACGGCCACGACTTTCGGCTATGTGTCGGGGTCTCCTTCTGGACAAAAAAAAACGGAGACGCAATCTGAAGTGGCGGCCTTCTCGCGGCAGATTGCGTTTAACACCGACAGCCACGGAAAGTCGTTGGTAAGTGCACATTGCTACACGCTTGACTTCACTGAGTGACCTTGGGTCAGGTCAAAGGTCACCAAATCGCCGAAAAACACGGTTTTTGGCTCGCAGACATGGATGATCTCGGCAACCGCCATAGTGCCATAATTGACACGCTTTCTAAGCGACCATACACCGGAGAGTGAATTGACGACTGTCAGTTTGAACAATGATTAAAAGTTGAATATATTAGGCTTAAACCCATACCCGAAATTCAACGTCCGAACGACATTGCTGATGGAAATTGAAGAGGTTGTAGAAGTTGTCTGCCTGTCTGTCTGTCTACATGTCTGCCTGTCTGTATGTCTACCTGTCTGTCTGTCTGTCTGTCTACCTGTCTACATGTATGCCTGTATGTATGTATGTCTGTATGTATGCCTGTGGTATGTATGTATGTATGTATCTACGTCTGTATGTATGCCTGTGGTATATTGAAGGTCGTATATTTTCTTTAAACGCAATGTCTGTCTGTCTAACAGACATCCAGTTTGAGCTGCCTGACACACGGCCACGACTTTCGGCTATGTGACGGAATCTCCTTCTGGACAAACAGCAGATGGAGACGCAGTCTGATGTGGCGGCCTTCTCGCGGCAGATTGTGTTCGACACCGACAGCCACTGAAAATCGTTGGTAAGTGCACGTTGCGCTACATTGTGCACCGCCAGCAACACGCTTGACACGCTTTCTAACTGAGCGCGTACACCAGAGGGTCAGGGTAAACAATGATTACAACTTTTAATAAATTAGGCTTCATACTCATAGCCGACAAATTATACGTCCGCACGACGACGTTACTGATTGCAATCGAAGAAGATGTTTGATTGAATTTCCGGCGCGCGTTCAAAGTGGCCGAAAGTGTGAGACTCTCCAATCGGCGATTTTGTGCGCCGCACTCAGTTCAGACGGGTCGGTCGGCTTTTACAGCGCGCCAATTCGTGGCGACCGTACCGCCGTGGTAACGTGCTGGACTTTTAGTCGAGCGTTCGCTCGGCTTTCGAATCCCGGGAGGGGTGTGAAATTTTTCGCTTTTTCTGGTGCTTAGGTTAGAGTCGACGGTTCGGGGTTCGAATCCCGGGTGGGGCATGAAATTTTCTGGTGATTAAAATTAAATTAAAATTAAAAGAATTTTGTAATTTGTAATTTTAATTTGATAAAACTTATTATTTAGTTTGTTTTTTCATTTTTTTTTGTCATTTTTTTTTTTTTTTTACTTAAATTTGTTTTTTAAACTTACTTTTTTTCAATTTTTTTTTTAAGTTAGGGTAAGGAGCTCGCGAAGCGAGCAGCATAGTTCAGAGAAGCCGGCGGTAGCCGGCGCATCTGAACTAGTCTACTATATTATTTCAGTAAAAACTTTGTTTGTCTGTTTGTCTGTCTGTCTGGATGTCTGTCGTCTTTTGTCCTTTTGTTGATTGTCATCGTGTGTAGGTTCAACTAATTGCCGCACGTGCTTGAAATTTTCACACGCGACAGACAATCGACGTGTGACGTGCTGTGCCGAGTTTCGTTGTCGTGGGTTGTATGCGTGGCACGTGGCACGTGCGCATAGTTGGCACTACCCCGTCATTGGCTTAACGTGTGATTTGGGAAATTGCATGCGGCGAAACATATTGGCGCCTGGCACGGCTCACAGCAGAGCCCCAGAAATATGGCCGACATCACGTGAAAGCCCAAAATGTTGGCTATCCACGAGACATTTTGTCAGGATCGGATCAACGTGCTGCCCGTGAGCGTCACGGGGGTCCCGAGCGGACGGGTCGTCGGCCGCCCATAGGAATAGCACGTAAAGCCGGGATTTTTTTTCAACAATTTGAGCGCTCCCGATCGACCCGATTCACACCGCCACATCTCAACAACCAATTGACCGATCGACACGAAACAAGCGCCTTAGTGTTGCCACGACAATTGCCAACATCGCCACGGCAGCCATTAACGGGTCACCCCTCACGCGCACGCTAGGGAGGTGTGAAAAGCGCAAGTGACGTTTTTCAGCGTTTTTCATGATTTGGTCTGGTTCTCGGAAACAGCTCAACTTGGCGACTTGCCGTCACTTGCATCACCTCGGCGGATGTACCGGCTACCATTTTCCCATAGACTATCGTGGGCTGCAGTGTGTGCGCGCGCCGTCATCGTGACACGGGCTGCACGTGTTTCGGTCCGTGGAAAAACGTCCGCACTACACTGTCCCCACACCACTGTCCGATGACATTTCGCGACGAAAGTTGCATGCGCAGATAGCCCCAAGCGTTGTGATGCCCACGGTTCCTTCGGATTTTCCACATCGCAAGTAGTTTGGTAGCAATCGTCGAAGCCCGCAACCATTACCGGGCGACATTTTTCGCCGGCAGTTTGCGCTCCAAGCCGTGCATCACGCTGAGCACAGTTCCCACTAATTTCTTCAGCCGTCAAGACAACAATGGCGGCACGCGCTTTATCAGCGGGGACACCTCCGCCCGACAGATTTATTTTTAAATAAAAATATTCGGGAGCAGGGAAATGAATCAACGTTACGTTCAAATGGGCATAGCGGCCGAACCACTAGGCCGATTCACATGAAACCAACGCCAAAATCTTTAACCGCAGCGGAGCAAGGGCCGAAGGCGCTTGTCTACAATATACTATTTGCGTTAAAAACTTTGTTTGTTTGTTTGTTTGTCTGTCTGTCTGTCGCCTTTTGTCCTTTTGTGGATTGTCATCGTATGTAGGTTCGACCATGTGTCACACGTGTTTGAAATTTTCACCCGCGACAGACAATCGATGTGTGACGTGCGGTGCCGAGTTTCGTTGTCGTGGGCTGTATGCCGGGCACGTGGCACGTGCTCAAATTTGGCACTACCCCGTCATTGGCTTAACGTGTGATTTGGGAAATTGCATGCGGCGGACGAGACGGGCGCACGTTGGCGCCTGGCACGGCTCACAACAGTGCTACGGAAATATGTCTGACAGCACGTAAAAGCCCCAAATGTTGGCTATCCACTGGATGAAATTTCGTCACGATCGGGTCAACGTACTGCCCGTGAGCGTCACGGGGGTCCTGAGAGGACGGGTCATCGGCCGCCCATAGGAATAGCACGTAAAACTGGGATTTTCCCACAAATTTTAGCGCTCCCGATCGACCCGATTCCCACCGCCATATCTCGACAACCAAAGGACCGATCGACACAAAACAAACACCTTAGTGTTGCCACGACAATGGCCAACATCGCCACGGCAGCCATTAATGGGTCACCCCTCACGCGCACGCGAGGGTGGTGTGAAAAGCGGAAGTGAGGTTTTTAAGCGTTTTTCACGATTGGGTCTGGTTCTCGGAAACGGCACGACTTGGCGACTTGCCGTCGCCTTCACCACCTGGGGGGATGTACCGGCTACCATTTTCCCATAGACTATCGTGGGCTGCAGTGTGTGTGCGCGCCGTCATCGTCACACGGGCTGCACGTGTTTCGGTCCGTGAAAAAGCTTTCGCTTTACACTGTCCACACACCACTGTTCGATGACATTTCGCGGAGAAAGTTGCATGAGCAGAGAGCCCCAAGCTTTGTGATGCCCACGGTTCCTTCGGATTTTCCACATCGTAAACAGTTTGGTTACAATATTCGAAGCCCGCTACCATTACCAGACGACATTTTTCGCCGGCAACTTGCGCATCAAGCTGGGAGCCGGGTTGATCACTCGTTCCCACGAAATCGCCAGCCGTCGATAAAACGATAGCGGCGCGCGCTTTCTCGGCGGCGGCACCTCCGCGGGACAGATTCTTTCAATATAAATATTCGGGAGCAGATAAATGAATCAACGTTACGTTCAAATGGGCACAGCCGCCGAACCATGTGACCGATTCACATGAAACCAACGCCAAATTTTTAGCCGCAGCGGAGCAAGGGCCGAAGGCGCTTGTCTACAATATACTATTTGCGTTAAAACCTTTCTCTGTTTGTTTGTTTGTCTGTCTGTCGTCTTTTGTCCTTTTGTGGATTGTCATCGTGTGTAGATTCGACTATTGGCCGCACGTGCTTGAAAACTTCACACGCGACAGACAATCGATGGGTGATGTGCTGTGCCGAGTTTCGTTGTCGTGGGATGTATGGCGGGAACGTCGCACGTGCTCGAAGTTGGCACTACCCCGTCATTGGCTTAACGTGTGATTTGGGCAATTGCATGCTTCGGACGAGACGGGCGCCTGGCACGGCTCACAACAGAGCTACGGAAATGTGGCTGACATTACGTGAAAGCCCCAAATGTTGGCTATACACTGGACCAAATGTCGTCACGATCGGGTCAACATGCTGCCGGTAAGCGTCACGGGGTCCTGAGCGGACGGGTCGTCGGGCGCCCATAGGAATAGCACGTAAAACCGGGATTTTGTTCACCAATTTTAACGCTCCATATCGACCCGATTCATACCGCCATATCTCGACAACCAATGGACCGATCGACACCAAACAAACATCATAGTGTAGCCACGACAATGGCCAACATCGCCACGGCAGCCATTAACGGGTCACCCGTCACGCGCACGCGAGGGGGGTGTGAAAAGCGGAAGTGACGTTTTTCAGCGTTTTTCACGATTTGGTCTGGTTGTCGGAAACGGCTCAACTTGGCGACTTGCCGTCATCTTCACCACCTGGGGGATGTACCGGCTACCATTTTCCCATAGACTATCGTGGGCTGCAGTGTGTGCGCGCGTCGTCATCGTCACGCGGGCTGCACGTGTTTCGGTCCGTGAAAAAACTTTCGCTCTACACTGTCCCCACACCACTGTCCGATGACATTTCGCGGAGAAAGTTGCATGCACAGATAGCCCCAAGCTGTGTGATGCCCACGGTTCCTTCGGATTTTCTCCATCGCACATAGTTTGGTTGCAATCGTCGATGCCCGCAACCCTTACCAGGCGACATTTTGCGCCGGCAATTTGCGCTTCAACACGTGAGTTTCCTCGGCGCCGAGTCCCATGCTATCGCCTGAACAATGGAAATATACCGAGTCGGCGCGGGCATTCGCGGCGGGTTGACCTCCGCCGGAGAGATTTCTTTTTACATAATATTTTTTTTCAGGAGCAAGAAATGTATCGACGTTACGTTAAATTTAGCATATCCGCCGAAACATGTGACCGATTCACATGAAACCAATGGGCTGCAGTGTGTGCGTGCGCCGTCATCGTCACACGGGCTGCACGTGTTTCGGTCCGTGAAAAAAGACTCTTACATTACATTTAGCATAGCCGCCGAACCATGTGACCGATTCACATGAAACCAATGGGCTGCAGTGTGTGTGCGGGCCGTCATCGTCACACGGGCTGCACGTGTTTCGGTCCGTAAAAAAGACTCCGCTTTACACTGTCCCCACACCACTGTCTGATGACATTTCGCGGAAAAGGTTGCATGCGCGGATAGCCCCAAGCTTTGTGATGCCCACGGTTCCTTCGGATTTTCCCCATCGCAAATAGTTTGGTTCCAATCGTCGATGCCCGCAACCATTAACAGGCGACATTTTTCGCCGGCAACTTGCGTTTCACAATGTGGCGGCTTCAGCGCTGCGTCCCACGCTATCGTAGGGCAATTAACGGGGTATGGCAATTAACGGGGTAAGGCACTTGACGGCGTACAGCCATTGACGGGGTATGGCAATTGACGGGGTATGGCAATTCACCGCTCCGGCAATTGACGGGGTATGGCAATTGATGGGGTATGGCACTTGACTGGGTATGGCAATTAACGGGGTATGGCAATTGACGGGGTAAGGCATTTGACGGCGTACGGCCATTGACTGGGGTATGGCAATTGACGGAGTCCAGCAATTGACGGGTTATGGCAATTGACGCGGTATGGCAATTGACGGATCCGGCAATTGACGGGCATGACACTTGACGGGGTATGGCATTTGGCGGGTCCGGCATTTGACGGGGTATGGCAATTGACGGGGTATGGCAATATACGGGGTATGGCAATTGACGGGGTATGGCAATTGACGGAGTATGGCAATTGACGGGTCCGACGATTGACAGGGTATGGAAATTGACGCGGTGTGGCAATTGACCGGGTATGGCAATTGACGGGGTCCGGCAATGGACGGGGTATGGCAATTGACGGGGCGGCAATTGCCGGGGTACGGTAATTGACGGGATATGGCAATTGACGGGGTATGACAATTGACGGGGTTTGGCAATTGATGGGGTATGGCATTTGACGTTTGTTTGTTTGTTTGTCTGTCTGTCTGTCTGTCGGTCTGTCGTCTATTGTCCTTTTGTCGAGTGCCATCGTCTGTAGGTTCGACTATGGGTCGCACGTGCTTGAAATTCTCACACGCGACATATAATCGATGTGTGATGTGCGGTGCCGAGTTTCGTTGTCGTGGAATGTATGGCGGGCACGTGGCACGTGCTTAAACTTGGCGCTACCCCGTCATTGGCGTAACGTGTGATTTGGGAAATCGCATGCGGCGGACGAGACGTGCACATATTGGCGCCTGGGACGGCTCACAACAGAGCCACGGAAATATGGCTGACATCACGTGAAAGCCCCAAATGTTGGCTATGCACTGGACAAAACTTCGTCAGGATCGGGTCAACGTGCTGCACGTGAGCGTCACGGGGGTTCTGAGCGGACGGATCGTCAGCCGCCCATAGGAATAGCATGTAAAACCGGTATTTTGTCACCAATTTTAGCGCTCCCGATCGACCCGATTCACACCGCGATATCTCGATAACCAATGGACCGATCGACACCATACAAGAACCTTAGTGTTGCTACATCAATTGCCAACATCGCCACGGCAGCCGTTTACCGGTCACCCCTCACGCGCACGCGAGCGCGGGGTGTGAAAAGCGGACGTGACGTTTTACAGCGTTTTTCACGATTGGGTCTGGTTCTCGGAAACGCCTCAACTTGGCGACATGCCGTCACTTTCACCTCCTGGGTGGATGTATCGGCTACCATTTTTCCATAGACTATCGTGGGCTGCAGTGTGTGCGCGCGCCGTCAACGTCATACGTGTTTCGGTCCGTGCACGTGTTTCGGTCGTGAAAAAGCTTCCGCTTTACACTGTCCCTACACCGCTGTACGATGATATTTCGCGGAAAACGTGCATGCGCAGATAGCCCCAAGCTTTGTGATGCCCACGATTCCTTCGGATTTTCTACATCGCAAATAGTTTGGTTGCAATCGTCGATTCCCGCAACCATTACCAGGCGACATTTTTCGCCGGCAATTTGCGCTTCAAGCTGGGAGCCAGCCTGACCACGAATTCCCACGAATTTCGCCAGCCGTCAAAATAAGGATGACGGCGCGCGCTTTCTCGGCGGGGACACCTCCGCGGGACAGATTCTGTAAATATAAATATTCTGGAGCAGGGAAATGAATTCAAGTAAAATTGGCATAGCGGCCGAAACATTAGGCCGATTCACATGAAACCGACGTCAATTTTTTTGTCGTACCGCAGCGGAGCAAGGGCCGAAGGCGCTTGTCTACTATACTATTTGCGTTAAAAAGTTTGCTTGTTTGTTTGTTTGTCTGTCTGTCTGTCGTCTTTTGTCCTTTTGTCGAGTGCCATCGTGTGTAGGTTCGACTATGGGTCGCACGTGCTTGAAATGTGTGACAGACAATCGATGTGACAGACAATCGATGTGTGATGTGCTGTGCCCAGTTTCGTTGTCGCGGGGTTATGCCAGGCACGTGGCACGTGCTCAAAGTTGACACAAACCCCACATTGGCTTAACCAGTGATTTGGGAAGTTCCATGCGGCGGCCGAGACGGGCGCATATTGGCGACTGGCACGGCTCACAACACAGATAACGAAATATGGCTGACTTCACGCGAAAGCCCAAATGTTGGCTATCCACTGGACACAATTTCGTCACGATCGGGTCAACGTGCTGCGCGTGAGCCTCACGAGGGTCGTGAGAGAACGAGAACTTGAGCGTCACGAGGGTCGTCGGCCGCCCATAGGAATAGCATGTAAAACCGGGATTTTTTTTTCTCTCACATTTTAGCACTCCCGATCGACTCCATTCAGAGCGCCATATCTCGACAACCAATGGACTGATCGACACCAAACAAACACCTTAGTGTTGCCACGACATTTGCCAACATGGCCACGGCGGCCGTTGACGGGTCACCCGTCACGCGCACGCGAGGGGTGGGGGGTGAAAAGCGGAAGTGACGTTTTTCAGCGTTTTTCACGATTTGGTCAGGTTCTCGGAAACGGCTCAACTTGGCGACTTCCCGTCACTTTCACCACCTAGACGGATGTACCGGCTATCCTTTTCCTAATGACTATCATGGGCTGCAGTGTGTGCGCGCGCCGTCATCGTCACACGGGCTGCACGTGTTTCGATCCGTGAAAAAGCTTCCCCTTTACGCTGTCCCCACACCACTGCCCGATGACATTTCGCGGAGAAAGTTACATGGGCAGATAGCCCGAAGCTATGTGATGCTCACGGTTCCTTCGGATTTTCCCCATCGCAAATAGTTTGGTTGCAATCGTCGATGCCCGCAGCCATTACCAGGCAACATTTTTCGCCGGCAACTTGCGCTTCACAATGTGGCGGCTTCAGCGCGGCGTCCCACGCTATCGCCTGAACAATGAAAAAATACCAAGCCGGCGGGCGCATTCGCGGCGGCGGCACCTCCGCCGGAGAGATTCTGTAAATTGAAATATTCGGGAACAGATAAATGAATAAACGCTACGTTCAAATGGGCATAGCCGCCGAACCATTAGGCCGATTCACATGAAGCCAACACCAATTTTTTTTGTCTTAACGCAGCGGAGCAAGTGCCGAAGGCGCTTGTCTCTACTATACTATTGGAGTAAAAAACTTTGTTTGTCTGTCTGTCGTCTTTTGTCCTATTGTCGATTGCCAATGTGTGTAGGTCAAACTATGGGTCGCACGTGCTTGAAATTTTTACACTCGACGTATGTCGAGCGCGTGGCACGTGCTCAAAGTTGGCACGACCCGCTCATTGGTTTAACATGTGATTCGTAAAATTCCCGACACAGACCGAGACCGGCGCATATTGGTGCCTGGCACGGCTCACGACAAAGCTAACGAAATATGGCTGACATCACGTGAACACCCAAAATGTTGGCTATCCACTGGTCTATTATACTATTTGAGTAAAAAAGTGTTTGTCGTCTTTTGTCCTGTTGTGTATTGCCATTGTGTGTAGGTCAAATCATGGGTCGCACGTCCTTGAAATTTTCACAGCCGACAGTAAATCGATGTATGATGTTCTGTGCCGAGTTTCATTGTTGTGGGGTGTATGTTGAGCGCGTGCCACGTGCTCAAAGTTGGCACGACCCCCTCATTTGTTTAACGTGTGAGTTGGGAAATTCCATGCGGCGGCCGAGACCGGCACATGTTAGCGCCTGGCACTGCTCACAGCACAAGTAACGAGATATGACTGTTACCACGTGAAAGCCCCAAATATTGGCTTTCCGCTGGGTACAATTTCGTTACGATCGAGTCAACGTCCTGCGCATGAGCGTCACGGGGGTCCTAAGAGGACGGGTAATCTGCCGCCCATAGGAATAACATGTAAAACTGGAATTTCTTTTCACCAATTTTAGCGCTCCCGATCGGCCTGTTTCAGAGCGCCATATCTCGACAACCAATGGACCGATCGACACCAAACTAACACCTTAGTGTTGCCACGACCATTGCGAACATCGCCCTGGGAACCGTTTTCGGGTCACGCGTCACGCGCAGGCGAAGGGGGTGTGTGAAAAGCGGAAGTGACGCTTTTCAGCGTGTTTTACGATTTGGTCTGTTTCTCGGAAAGGGCTCAATTTGCCGACTTGCCGTCACGTTCACCACCTGGTACGATGTACCGGCTACCTTTTCCCCATTGACAGTGAGTGGCTGCACTGTGTGCGGGCGTCGTCATCGTCACACGGGCTGCACGTGTTTCGGTCAGTGAAAAAGCTTCCGCTTTCCAATTTCCCCACACCACTGTCCGATGACACTTCGCGGAGAAAGCTGAATGCGCAGATAGCCCAACTCTTTGTGATGCTCACGGTTCCTTCGGATTTTCCCCATCGCAAATAGTTCGGTTGTAATCGTCGATGCCCGCAACCGTTACCACACGACACTTTTAGTCGGTTTTTGCGCTCCACCGTGCACCGGTCGATCGACGGGGTCAACGATATTCAGTGAGCAATGAAAAACAACACTGGCTATAATTTTTTATGAGGATAAATATAGACGACTCCACTTAAAACGGCATAGCGGCCGAACCATTAGACCGATTCGCATGAAACCAACATCACATTTTTCGCTTAACGCAGCGGAGCAAGTGCCGAAGGCGCTTGTCTCTGATCTATTTATGGTATAGCAATAGCGAAACGCACGCTCTGCCGCTCATGTTTTTACCAGCAGCCCTTACCAAGCCAGCCTACTTTTAAAACTATACATTACCCATGCTTTCTACTAATGCATGAGGTGTTAACCTTCAAACATATTTGCATCTCAGAACGTACAGATGGATGATGCGATCTTACCCAGTTGCAGTTTGCAAGTCTCGAGATAGAAGCCAAACTCGACATTGTCAGGCCAATGATGCATCTACGTCATGTAGAAAAGCTGGTTGTAAGGGCACTTTAATTCCAGAAATTTAGCCCCTCCCCTACAGTACACCCCACTGAATGGCGAGACAGGTACCGGCAGGCACCATACCACGGATTGGCCGAGCAGCGTACGTCGGCACTACCGTCGACCGCCGCCGAGGCCAATAGGCTATTGTTTCCGGTCAGGTGCATAGCTATCTGACACCCTAGTACCACCGCCGCCGTCTGACGTGGCCCCGATGCATGCCGCCGCCTCTGGTCTGATGAAATGTCTGAAGTGAATGTGAATGCCAGTGAGGTGATGTGACCGTCAGTGAGTGATGTATGCCAGTGATTCTATTCTGGGAACAGTCGGGCAGGTATACGTGTGTGTACATGACTGAAAGATGAAGGGTGTGTAGATGGCAGTGAGATGACATGTGGGTAAGTACATGAATGGTATGACATTAGTATGACTGTGATGGGACAGGTTCCGTCACTGTGGCAACAAGATGTCAGGTACGTGAGGACAGATGTATGTATGATTTATGAAGGCAATAGCACATATAATAATGATTGACTGTTGGATGAATGCTACGGTGGTTGTGGAATGTCAGATGACCGATGGGCTGTAGCACCCCGATCTGCCGGCTGCCTGTGTGCAGCTAGCTCAGCAGTTTGGTGACATGTTACTGGATCACCATTGTCTTGTGATGTGCTGCGAGCAGCACTGCGAGTCGAGCGACCGGAGCTGGCTCTGAGATCAGACGGAGGAAGTGTGATGCCTCTGCCGCGTCAGTCGGAAGTGACGCGGCTCGGCGCTGTGACGCCAGGCTGCAGCGCGGAGCCGCCGTATCAGTATGGTCTGGAGGTATGCGCTGAGGTCAGCCAACAGGTGCCGACGGCCGGCACGCTGACTCAGTCTCGGAGTGACTCTGGGAATGCCTCTGATGTCAGACGGACGGCGCGACCCGTCGGTGCAGTAGAGTTCGTCGGGTGCGAGCCATTGTTGTCAGTTGTCGGATGTCCAGAGCTGTTGCCCTGGAATGCGCAGTCAGTCGTGACCATGACGTGTCACGGGCGGTGGCCGTCACGTTGAGCTCGTGGGGAATCCAGAGGGCTCTCTGACACTTGTCACCGAGCTGTCGACGCGAGCGGTTGGGGCTTGGCCCTCCGGCGAAGGCGACTGGCCGTCAGGCCAGTCGCCGGATGTACGTCTGAGGACTCTGCCTTAGAGTCGCTGTGTGACTTCTGAGATGTGAGCTTACGAGATGAGAGTTGTAGCGCGTATGAAGACCGGTCGAGATGTAAGCTTAATCGTATGTTAACGCTGTAGTCTCTTGAAGATTTGAATGTGTAACTAGAGACTAAGATGATGTGCCGTGATGTGGTGACGTATAACAAGATATGACCGTTGAAATGCATGTTGAAGCCTTGAGATGTATGATGGCCCAATGTACTGATGCATGAAGATGTGACTGTTGCATGACAAGATGTATGAAGATGTGGGATGGCCTGGTGAATCGTCTGTTGAGCAGTTGAAGCTGTCTGTCGTTTAAAGGCACTATTGTACTAAATTAGACTATCACGCTGCACTATTGAAAATGAATAATTATCGCCATTTAATTGCTAATTAATGACGCAAATATAAGTCCTGGATTTTGCGGTGCCTGTCAAGAAATGTGCAGACCAGAGCTCTGAGATTGCGGTACAGAGCCATTGAACATGTACCCGGGAGTTTATCGTAAACGTCGAGGTCCATAGTTCTATCATGTAGCCCAAAGAAGTTTGCCCCCAGTCATGCGCGAAATGGCTGATAAACCCAGGGGCATGAAAAAGACTTCGTTACAGTTACAGTAAAGGGAAAAACTTGGAATATTTGCAGGCTTTTTCGGTAGAAATTTTGACTTTTTTTGTACCAAGTAAGCTAAATCGAAACCTACGCATATGGGTAACACTTTATGAAATTAGCTGGGGGAAGTAAATTGATGTTTTTGATGGTATTTTTATCTAGAGAGAAGCTACATCGGCTGAAAAAAAAAACTTGTTGCGCGGAACAGGGAGGGAGGGAGGGGGGGGGTGCACTCGAGAGTTCTGGAAGGGCGTCTCTATAGGCTCCAATGGTTAAGCTTCAGTCTGATTGGGGGACCAAATAAATGATTGCGGGGGGGGGAGCAAACTAATGATTGGGAGAGAGGCAATTATCCCATAGCACACAAAAAGTGACACATCTCCCTTTGCAACTTTTATCGATGCAATGTGCATGATAGTGTTCCATAGGATGAGGGGTATGGGAGCGATTTGTAAGTTGGAAGGCACCTTACCCGTGAAAATTTTCAATTTAGAGGGACAAATTGAAGAAGATTTAGCGTCACCCGGTAATATTTCCTTTTTTCAAGAAATTTGTCCAAAGTGACTACCTAGATGCTGTTTTCAGCTGAGCGAGAGAATGCACTGTAAGAGGCAAACTACTTCAACGTATTAGGCCATACTATACACAAGTGAAGGTAGCTAATGATAGAACGCTGACGTGACACCCGGCGCATATACGCTTAGATATGGCCCAGTGATTAAAGTCCCCTGGATATGGCCTAGACGTGAAGTAAGATTGTGCGATTCGAGCTGGAATCGATTTGACCAGAATTCAGAAAGGAAAACTCCTAGCAATTAACTTTAGCGTAGGGGAAATAAGACAGCCGGACTTTCACTCTGAGGTCATTGCATGAATGCACAAAACCTTTGTCATTTGCCGTTATTTAACATCGACTTCGATGTACGACGATAATTTAGGTGGTTATAGACAATGCGCAACGACTGAAAGCATGTAATTATTTCTAAATTAAAACTTGCCGATGACGATTGAGTCCATAAGATTGGCATGACCAACTGTTGGGGCCTTGCGGGAATAATGACACTTAGCCATTCGGAGTGATACATAGGGGTGAGGCTCATAAGATCTACTTTTCTACTTTCAGAAAATCTATTTTCAGAAGATCTACGTTCAGGAGATCTATTTTCAGAAGATCTACTTTCAGAAGATCTATTTTCAGAAGATCTACTTTCAGGAGATCTATTTTCAGAAGATCTACTTTCAGAAGATCTATGTTCACAAGATCTACTTGGAGGAGGAAATGTTCACAAGATCTACTCCCAGGACTGAATTGTTCAGAAGATCTACTCGAAGAAGAAAGTGTTCACAAGATCTACTAATACTTGGAGATGTTCACAAGATCTACTCCCAGGTCTGATTGTTCAGAAGATCTACAAATAGGCCTCAAGTGTTCAGAAGATCTACTCCCAAATGCAAATGTTCAGAAGATCTACTGAAAGCTGGAAATGTTCACAAGATCTACTCCTAGGTCTGAATTGTTCAGAAGATCTACTCGAAGACGAAAGTGTTCACAAGATCTACTAATATTTGGAGATGTTCACAAGATCTACTCCCAGGTCGGAATGTTCAGAAGATCTACAAATAGGCCTCAAGTGTTCAGAAGATCTACCGCTGGAAATGTTCAGAAGATCTACTACTGGAAATGTTCAGAAGATCTACTCGGAGGATGGAAGTGCTCACAAGATCTACTCTCGGGACTGAATGTTCAGAAGATCTACTCTTGGCCCGGAATGTTCAGAAGATCTACTCTCGATTCGGATTGTTCAGAAGATTTTCTTTGGGGAAGGTGTTCACAAGATCTACTCGGAGAAAATGTTCACAAGATCTACTCTATATTCTAATTTCAAGAAGCATAAGTTCAGCTAGCTATCGCTAGGTAGCAGCACAGTCTAGGTATTATCGCAACGGAAAGGGAGTGGATGTCATGAGATTGAACGTTGAAGCATAGGTGACACTATTTCTCGCTAGATGGCAGGATGATGCCATTGAATACGCTCCCGTTGTGTGCTGGCGGTGTTAGCTTTCCATAGCTCGGCAAACGGCCGACGTCCGGCAGGAAACTGATATGCGATGCAGTGGCGGATGGAGCGGAAGAACACATGTTGAGACCTATTTGTATCTGATTTCACGGCTAGCTTAAAATGTTTATTGCACTGTGATACTCTTGCAAATATTTGCGTTTTATCCGCCTGCAATATGTCGGCTGGTCATCCCCTGGCAATGCCAGCTGTCTAGGGGAGGGATAAAGAAGACGCAGTATGTGTGGCGCGCCAAATTTCCTGCCGCCGCGCCGACGGAGAGTCTTTAGCGGGGTGTGTTCCCCACGCCATGCGACGTTACCGGAGCTGTCGGCAACGCTGGGACGGATGGGATCGTCATGTTCGTGCGGTGCTGACAGCATTACAATCGTCATGCTCAAGGTGCTTTTGCTGTTGTTGGACCACACTTACTGCATGCCATTAATAGTAGCATTGTGAACCGTGACCTCCCGTCATCATGGATCGAGCATTACCTGTGGGCCTAAAACGAGCGGCACTGACTCTTGGAGGTCAATTTTTGGGGCCGTGACGGGAATATAGGTGGCCCAAGGGCGATTGTTTGTGGTTCCGATGCGATTATTTGCAGGCATGGATACCAGGGTAGGGGCATGTGCCGCCCCCCCCCCCCCCCCGCATGGGAAGGTAGCTCCCCTCCGGCCGGAAAAGGCGTCCATCTGGGAGGGATCGAGTGTACCCCACTCCCGAATTGTTCAGCCAGATATGCCCCTATGAGAGAAGGCTCCCCTATGAAAGAATAGCCCTCCTCTGAGAAGACCCGACCGCACCCAATTCCTAAAATATTTTAGCCAGAGGCGCCACTCCATGAGGAAAATATGCCCCTGCGGGAATGCTCTCGCGTACCACCTTGAATTCTTTTTCAACCGTAAGTGCCCCCTGAAAGGCTAAGTGGTGCCCTTTCGGACAGGTGCCTCCATAATAATTCATCGATCCGTCCGTTCCTTGGGGATGGACTGACATGCAGCTATTGTATGTTTACTCATAAATTTCTACCTTGATAAATTATTTACCATCAACATTACACTATGACCTTTCCTCGACAAACATAAAATAATCCAAAAATTACTGTACACTTGGTCCATATTCGCGTGTAGCCCTACATCCAACCAAAAAAAATAATTCAATTCATCGTACCAATCCTCACTGCCATGGTTTTTCTATCATGACATAAATTGTATTCAAAATATGTGACAAAAATTGAACTGGGGCACCACAAATTCTTGTTGAGAGCCCCAAATATCCCGTCGGGGGCTCTAAATAAACATAGCAATGCCCTCAAAGTCATCGGAAACCCGACAAGGTCCCGGGATCATCCCAAAACGTAGCGAGTCCAGGAAAAAAGTTACAGAGTTATATGCGCTGGATAGAGCTAATGCAGATGAGCTGCAGCCTTATATTCGCGTACTGGGAGCCCAAACACACCGGGGCAAAAACGCGCCGGAGCCCTCAAATCACATCGTGGCCGCAGACGGCATGAAAACCCTAAAAAAACAGACAGGGGCCCGCAGTGACATCGTCATAAAAAATGCGCCGAGACAGTAAATAAACACACCGGGCATTCGAAAACGCGCCGGTCCCCCGGTCACCGGTCATGCCTCTCTGTCCCTTATCTCTAGCCCGAAGCCCAGGTCAAATCTCATAATTTCCACCTGCCACTAGCCAGTCTTGATGTCCAAAGCTTCCCCGAAACCCAGTGTACTGCTGATTGGACCCGGACGTTTTCTATTTTCCCGGTGTGCTTATCAGTGAGGTGTGGGTTATCAGCGACAGCGACAGATAGGCAGCTTCAGGAAGGGAATGATATGGGCAAAGAGAATTTGTGCCTCAAATCGCGTTTCGACGTGAGAGCTCCATAGACTTTAATGTATGCAAGGTTGTCTTCAAACATGTGGCTGTCAAAATAATATATGTTACTAAAATGGGAACCTGAACGTTGTTCCAGTATACTACAAATATTTCATACACATATGTATGTTTATGCATAACACTGTTGAATACAATGGTAAATATCTGGTCGGAATTATGTTGAGACGATGCCTAAGTACCATTTCGAAAACAGGTCATAAATTACGGTCACTGGAGTTTCCGGTGTCAGAGCTATATCGATAAGAATCTATCAGAATCTACGGTTTCAGTTCGGTTCGGTTCGGATACCATATTTCGCCATGTTGTAGTACTGTCTGCCTTTGAAGTAGTAGAACTGTTGCACGAGCTACCCAACAATGAAGATGAACACAGCTATCTAGATCAGAGGCGAGTGGAGACGTGCTGCATGAACGACTCTTCGGCGGCACACGAGAGGTCTGGTGACCGACATGAGCAGCCCAATATTACAGAGCAGTCTGGAGGTGAGTATTGCAGCGCGATGACAGTAACGGCGCACATCTCGGTTGTTTTTGTCACGCTGAGATGACACTTTCCCAAAACAACTGATGAAAACAGGCATTTTTCACTTCAGACACCTTTTCTCCTGTATTCCTTTGATCTCTTTATCACGCAATGTAAAAACACTTCATAACAAATAAAGCACAAAATGATGATGTGTCAAAAAAACCAAGCAGTCGCTGGATCTTGGTGGTGACAAGTAATAATTCTCTCTATTCGACTAGTGCCCTGGGCACTCAAGATATGAGTGCTCGTTAAGAGACGACGCTTGGCGCGGTTGTGACGAGACAGTGCTAGCGGCGACACGGTATTGTCCGGTATAGCGGCCGAGGTACCACGTGTGGGTATTGTCGGAACGAGGGGACGGAGTGGCGTCAGTTGTCCGTCGACACTGCGACAGCCACCACCGTCACACGTCGGCTGTGGAAGACTCGAACACAGCGACTCGCCACGGGGTGCACAGTTAGGCCACAGAATGGCGCAGAATGGGCGCAGAATGGTCACGGAATGGTCGGCCGGACTCGGCCGGCGGTCGTCGCTTCAGCCAGCTGCAACAAGGATGCATTCGTCAGCGGGCGGCCAACACCAGTTCACTGCAAGTATTTTCTTCAGTAGAGTGGATGACATCAGAAAACGCAACAATCTGCGAGACGTAGAAACAAATCGACATCACGACTGACATAAAGAACCGTTCCTATATGAGAAATGATTATTTTCGGCAAGACATGTGACAATCACAATGACAATAATCATGCAACAAAATAAATAAGCAGGTGAAACTAATATATTCATTGTATGGTGAAACTGATAGATTCACAACATTCACCGGATGTTATGAAGCTTCATGGAAATCAATTCAAGAAGTCCGTTCGTAGGAGGATAAAACAGGCGATGGCTTCCACATTAGGATTTCAGGATACTGAGGATTAGCTAAATCTGATGCTCCGTCTCATAACGAACAATATTATATCTCGAGTGAACATGGCATTAGTGGAGCAGATAATTGCCACTTGTCACCACTAAGATCTAGCTATTGCTTGGTTCTGGGACACATCACTTCGTGTTCTACTTGATCTGTAGCAGAGCATATCTGATACTAACTGGGAACCGAGCACAACGACAATGTTCTCGTAGCAAGCACTAACAGCAAGCATCAATAGCAGAATTGAAGTAGCAAGGCCATCTTGTCTTGTATGGTGCAGTGCACATGTGTAGATATTGAGCAAGGACGTATATTTACGATATCTTTCACCGTAACACAAACACATGTTCCGAAGTTTTACTCGGGATTGTATAGTGCGTGTCGCCTGCGACACGGTGAGAACAGTAACTCCGAAGCCGCATGTATTGTAATGGAACGTCATAAGTGCAGGGCACAGGTTGTAATAATATGATTGATGCTTTGAGCCTCTGGGGGCAAAGTACAGCTTTGCAACGCAAGGCCTCGCATCTTTTCCTCTAATTCCGGGGTCCAGCCAAGGGTCATAGATAGTGCGGGATTTTGCCCTTCTCGACATAGGATCCATCTCAATATAGATTGAGCGAAGATGGTTCCATTCTCGATATAGGTCTATCGAAATAGGTTCAGCGAAGATGGCTCAGCAGGGCACCATACCTAACCTAACCTAACCTAACCATAGCTATCGATTCAGTTTAAAATTACTTCAACTATGAGCCACATTCGCATGCACGGACGGGGAAGCGATAATCAATCCCGCTCTCTCCGGATTGAGTGAGCCTACGGAAACAAGCGAGATTGCGTCAGAAAGCTCTTGACGAGCTGAACAGAATGTCTTAAACTTTCTCATATCTGTCCTGGACCCCAGATACAAATAACTATGCAAATATACCGATATAAATAGCAAATAGTATCAGAACTTGGGACCTTAAGTTGCTGCCTATGAACCCTCTTATGGTGATTTCATGCGTGTAAGAGTCAGAGACGAATCCAGGAATTGCTAGCGGGGGTATGGTTACCTGTCAAGGGACGCCATTTCTCCGGAGGATGGGGAGGGGTGCCTTTATTACTTTGAGAGGCGTCATGCGCCTAAAAACTTATTGAGCGGGGGTGTGGGTGTGCATTCGAGCGTCCTGGAAAGACATATTCTATTGGGGAGGGGCCTGCCCAATTTTCCTACCGGTCCGCTAGTGGTAAGGGAGCATTTAACACCTCCAGTGGAGGGTCTCTGAGCCCAACAGGCACTGGAGGGAGCAGATCTCCCCCTCGTGATATCTCGAAATTTAATGGCCGGCTTTGTTCACGGATATCTGCATTGTGCTTGTCGCCGCGTGACATACATCTGTGAAAAAAGAACTTATGTGGATGCGATTACCATAGGCTTCATCCAGATAACTAGAGATTTCGTTTTTTGTTTGTTTGTTCAGATTATGTAGCGTCCATAGTCAGATCCAGGGGATCATCACATCCTGGATTTTCCTAATGGGGTGGGCCCGACGGAAAAAAATGTCATGGGACACAGAATGCTTCCGGCGGTTTTGGTCGTGACTTAGCGCGGAGAAAATATGAAAATTTATCGCTTAATCTAGTATATTTTGGTCGCTAAGGGATTGGGCCTTGGTCGCGCCTCTGGGCATGGAAGTGTCCTCGTACAGACATTTCTGCTTCGCATTAACCCGTATTTTAGCCTCCAGAGCGCCTGCTATATATGCAACCTCTTGAAGTTACAAGTCATATATCGGTGACCTCATCTGATAATGACGAAGAAGCAAAGAACACCAGATAATATATTTCATTTCACATATTCGCTCGTTATATATTAATAAACAATACTTAATCACATGTACGCATAACCTGATGTTACCGGTTTGCATCTCTGCGTTTTTCTGTACAAATATATGTACAATGCATACTATATTTTCTATCGTTGTTTAGCTCGATAATGACCTGGGCTGTCACTGGGATAAACGGCTGTCCAGAGGTCTTAGAGACCCGACCACACGCGATAAACCAGGGCACCACAGTTGCACTATGCTGGGTACTTCGCCGACACGTTAGTTGCTGTGTTACCCACTGGGCGACAGAGAGTAATACACTATCTACAACATGGAAAATATCCCTTGTCTCCTTGCGCTAAATGCTCTCACTAAATGTTAATTTATCCACTCCCTGCCACTACATCGGTCATCAAACAAAAACACACCCCTTAGTTTCAGACGTAATGATTTCACTGAAATGTCCTCCACGGTTGATTTAGCCCCATTGCATTATATTTATTAGTGTCCTTTATATGTTTAGGGATACTTTTTTCGTCGGTTGGAGGGCTAAAAACATCGACATCAGTGATGAAGTTGGAATATGTTGCAATGTGACATGCACAAGGTGCTAATATGTGACAAATGCATTCGTTCGCACAATTGTGATGACGGGAATGCTAGGAACCGGATAACACGAAAAGCAACAATTACTACGTAACTACATTCGTCTGCTGTGAAGCTTCATGTAAAAAACGTTGAGCTCGTAGGAATTTTCGAGCATCATTAGATCCGCTAGATGGTTGATGTCCTTTGAAAAACCACCGCTGGGTGGTTGAAAAACGGGTCCTTTTACATGCTACTAGACAGATTTGAAAGCATTTTTTAAATGTTTTTTTTCCACTAACGTGTTTCCATAGGTTTAACATGTGAAACTTTGACGTATTCTGGTAGGCAATGTTATTGGGAAATATTTTTGGGTATATTTTTTCACGAAAGGTATCGGATTTAGGAAAGGCCCATCGGAGTTAGGAAGAAAAAAAGTGGAATTTGCTTTCACGGACTGATTGAATGTTCAAAATTTAATGAATGCCCCGCCCCCCCCTATACTACGACCGATGATAAAATGAGAGAGATATGTGGTTCGCAGGAGGGCAAAGATAGCTCTCTCCATACTCAATCCTTCGACGTTTCAATATTTGAAATCGGTCGGTAACTTTGGCCGTAAGTGGTCATTATACGTACACATGGATGTTGTAATGTTCAAAATGTTGAATTTTACAATATCGATGGGATGTTTTTTCAATTGTTTCCCGACGTAGCTGTATACGCCGATCACGAATCTGTGATTTCTTCCTGGCTGAGATGAAAAAAATGAAAAACGTAATGGCGTAATGGCGTAAAAGCGTAAAAAATTTTCCACTCTTTTTTTCGAAAAAGTTGAATAACTCTGAAAAACTGAAACTGAAGACTGAAAAAAACTGAAGACTTTTCCTCTTCAAAATTTTAACACAAGAGTCTCGCCATGGCGGATGTGATACAAAAATTAGAACGTTCCAAGTTTTTTGTTGTTGTTGTTGAAATGGTGTATTTTCAAAATTTTGTATGTTTTGTCTTTTTTTAAAGCGTCCCATACACTGACCTGAAGTTGTGAACCCTGCTCCATAACTCTTAAAACTCAGGCGGCTACGGCCCGGCGAATATTGATAAAGTGCGATTTGCCCCCTAGTTTGCACCCCTATGACTAAAAAAGTTACAACTTGCCAGGCATGCTTTCCTCAGGTGTGATATTACAAAAGGACTATTATATTATGCAACAAACCTAGCAGCTCTATCTCTCTTAGTTTGCCCTGTATAGTACGCCAAACTTGACATGCACCTGTTTTTAGCCACTTTTTCCGGGTCGGAAAATTCGGAAACGAGAATAAGTGAAAAAGTTACCGTCCGATTTTGAATTTCAGAGGTTGGCAAGATGTGAAATTGACTATCCTTCGCTAAACCAATTGCCCTTACAATTTCTCATAGCCGTGTTAGGCGAAAATAACGTTTTCCCATAGCACTACGCTAATTGTTTTTTTTTTTGCTTCTAGGGAGCGCCCTAATTGTCCGATTTCAAACATTCTTTCACGAGCAGACTCGCCGTGACATTCTACGTCGAACAGTACCACTTTGAATCTTCTTTGAATTGATGTGCAGTATTACGTTCAATATACGAAAGTGAATCTAGAGTGATTTAATTATTAAAAAAAATTATATGAAGTCCTTTTAGTGCTACAGAGAATGTTGGTAGATTGCACATTCACCATACTTTGCGCGCCAAGTTTGAAAATGGGTCCCCAAAACCGCTTGATCTACCCTCTTTTTGGATGCCATCTGAGTCACATTAAAAAGTTACCCCAGAAACGTTAAGCTGACCTCGATTGGCCCATAAAAAGTTTGACCTACTCTCGGCGGGATATTTTTTTTTTTTTAAATCAAAAGTTCGACTTTTTGTCCAACTCTGACCACCCCGCTAAAATCAGGCTTTGAGGGTAGAACAAAATGGACAACGGGGTAAGACGCATTGATCTTTTGCGCGCGTGAGCTACGAGTTTGGAAGTTTTAGCAATGTTTATCGTTGATGTACCTTCACCTGAAGTATTGGGGGATACGGAGTGGTGACCACTCCGGATCCCCCGAAAACTACTCCAGATCCCCGCCTGCATTTAATATAGTTAGGAAAATAATATGTCTGCCACGGCAACCATGGAACATTTATTACCAATGTATGCACGTGTTATATAAGTGTAAAATGTAGCACATACTACGACTGATAGCCTTTATGTCGACAAAGCAATTAAATGGTCACTTCGAATTAATTTTGTTAAATTAAATTAAATGGTCCTCACTTTGAATTGTTCGCAATGTTATATTGTGCCTGATGGAACCACCACATGCAAACATGAGCGCACCATGGTCATCATGGTCAGACTAACGGTCGATTCCATGTGGTTTGGGCACTGCTGCCGACATTGGTAACGGAACTGGACACATACTAGACCTGACAATATACCACTCCCCCAATTACACTACTAGTCAGCACGCACACCGTCGTGTATTGCATGTAAGCATTTACAACGTCATGTAGTAGACATAGCACGCACTACGCCCGCAATGCTCTGGCCAGCACTACAGAGGGCACAACTCGTTACCGTGCACCACTTAGGTAGCGTATCACATGGCAGATCAAACAGAAACAAGACCGTCGTGGCCGCCGGCGCCGCTGATATGTAGATTCTGGCGCATTCGCGGCCCGGCGGCGCGAGCTTTCGTTGGCGGCAGAGCTGTGTATCTGACGTCACTGTCACACCGTCACACCGTCACCGGCCGGCAGGCGAGAGCGCCATCGCGACCGGCGCGATGTCCGAGCGGCACCGGACGGCAGTCCGAACACGACATCGCTCGCCACTGGAGCTGGCCGGAGACAGCGAGGTCTCGCTGAACAGTCGAGACGTGGTCGGACCAACGACGGCAGACGCGTCAAAATCACGGGCAGTCCAGCAGTACATGCTCTCAACGACGCCAGAGCATTCACAACACTCAATTATCCAACAGGACTGGTAGCTGTCCTATCCACGCCCACGACAGTGCACGTGCGAGTTGACCGGCCAGTGAGCTATATCCAAAAATGCAATCTGTGGAAACTCACTTCAATTGACACCGACCAACGTCATGCATTCCAACGAATCACCCCTCTATGTCGTACAGTATGGCGGGCGGGAGAGGGAGCTACGCTCATGCCGTGGACCAGTCACCCACCCACCGCGCACGAGCTGAGCGAGACGTGATGGCTGACGGGCGCCCCACCAACACGGCAATACTGGTCGACGGCTATTGATTGACTGATTTAGTATTTCGAATGCGTCGACCAGGTCGTCATTTTGCGCCTATGCTCGAGGGTGAGTGGATGGGCAGACTTCGGTGCGATATCCGGCCGTGGCCTGGACACGTGCCGCGAGCAGACGCGCAGACGGCCACAGGCCAGCTGGACAGCGCGACGGTGGGGGCAGCAACCCGGGCCGCCCGGCCCGCCGCGCGGCCAGTATAAACAGAGCCGCTGTAGCTGCCAGCAATATAGGGAGGCACACCGACGCCTGCTGGCTGGCCACAACCTTGCTCACCAGTAAACGCCATGTACAGTCACAGGGGAGAAAACACAACAGCGGCGGCGTCATGTCACTACATGGCTAATGGTCGCCCGCAGCGTCAACATCAACTATATCCACGTGGCCATCCAGCCCAGTATATTGTCTGCGGGAAGTGTTCATTGTGATCGAAAGACGAGACACATTATTCGAAAGCGGAGCATCGGCTGATTATGAATGTAATTGGCTTTTAAAAAAATGATCATTTGGTGTTCAAAAATGCATCAAAGCGCCGTTTTGTCCGATTTCACACCGACCGGGCGACCTGATTAAGGTGCTATGTTGTCTTATTCGGTATATAATAATTTCATACATCCTAGGGAACAGCTCCCACTATGTAACACTGTTGGACTTCTCGCAGTGCATTACTCTCGAAGTCATTCAGCGTTAGATGCTGATGTGGAAAAACATGCAACGGATGGCAAAAACAAACAAAGAAATACACCAGGTGTTATGAAATCTTCGCCTAGGACAAACGGGTTGGAAAAGGGTGTCAGGTTCTTTTCATGGAGGTGGTGGTGCGAGGGTCCGGAACCCTTATGACCATCCGACCACGCCACCACGCATAAGCATAGCCTGAACAGCCCAACCGTTCAATTAAGCCTGTGACACAATTATTATCCGTTACGAAGGACGCAACAAATTGCAACGAAGAAGATGCAAAATTATACATTTTTATCAATTAAACCGCTCACAACCAGTTGCAAAATCAGAAAAATTCGCCTGCAACGAAAGCATCCCATTATTTGTATTAATATAACACATCAGCAGCCAGCAGACGCTTGTCTCTCGAATTATATGTGTCTGGTTATTTCAATCATCTGAGCTATTCCGACGAACCGTGCATACAGCATGGCACATAACACTCACAGATGCATGCTATATATATATATATATATATATATATATATATATATATATATATATATATATATATATAAAAAAAATATATATATAAATATATATACATATATGTATATATATATAAACATAAACATATATATACTACTTCCTTTACGTAATAGAGTAATCAATGTTTCTCATTTTGCCACACAAAATGGACGCTAGTTGTCGTCCAGATTCTGACATCTGCCGGTCACCTCCATTTCAACCAGCGATGTGTTGAGGTCACCCAGTCCCTGAAGCGGCTCCTCCGCCGGCTCCAAACGGCGACGTCTACCAGTGACGTCACCAGGTCACTGACAGTCGTCGGCCGACTCCAGACCGCGATGTTCGTCCTGCACCCACTCGAATATTTCATACAGGAACAGGTACTGAAACGATCGAAGCGTCAGGTCGGGACCGAGCTAGACGGGAAAGTTGTGGGACGTTTAGTGTGCGGAACATACAGAGTGCAGATTGTCTAAAAGCCCCCTCCCCGAATATGATGCGTGCATCCTATCTACAGTGCAAACCAGTTATAAATAAGTTGTGAAATATGGTGGAATATATCGCTTACTGAACACTGAATCGACATCCTTCCAAAGAAATATCGACATCGTGCTTCTTGATGCTTGTTTGTGAGGTCTTCATGCCTCGTTTCTAACAGTATCCCGTTTTAAGTAGCATGCTTATGCTCACCATAAGGGAACCGGGATCGTGATAACGAACACCCCGTAGTGGAATCCCATGTAAATGGATAAATGTATTACACATAATGTGCTATGTTATACAACGCCAGTTTATATCATAGGTGTTTGCATCGTTATCGACATCCCCAATTAGATACCTCTCAAAACACGCAAAACAGAGGGGGGGGGGAGAGTGATTTTCTTTAGGCGTGCCGGACCATAAAGGTCATTTGCGCTGCCTTTAAAGCGAGTACGTTACATGTCTGTCTATAAAGCGAGCGTTTGCGGTCAAGGTGCAGGCAAGTGGACATTTACGTTAAGGGAATTTTACGATATAGTTTGTGTGATATTTTAGGTGCTGAAGGCGGAAGTCTAGGTTGGGGACATCTCCCTGATGTCTAAATGGTTTTAATTTTACTTTACTCCTCCACAAAATAATTTGTAGTTTGGGTGGGGGCGGGGGTAGAAAACAGATTTAGTTTTATTAAAACAGGCACTTCGGTCTCCTCAGGTCATTTCGTGCCGACAAAACAGGTTTATGTACGTATTTATGTATTTATTGGTAGGTTGATGTATATGTACGTAACTGCCCCAAAACTGGGTTTTTAAAGACTCAAGTATTTTAAACAACATTATTTCCATGGTGATTTCGACACCATGTTGTACTCATTTCGACATCTTACACCTAACGACAAATCATTATTTCAACACTAGTGCAGTCTAAATATTAATGCTATAGTGCATAGCATATGGGGCGGAACCACCCGAGGTGAGCGATATCCGAAATGCAACTATGGCACTTAATGACATTAGAAGTAGTACGCATACGGATGAAAATAGCATGCCGAGTATAGTTGAAAGTTCTGAGGATAGATGGGTAATCTACAAGTATTTCATTCTCGCCTCTCGCGCCAACGCACTTACGACGTTTTGTACTCGTGACATGCTTTAAATGCTTTGGATGTGCCTAACAGACAAGAACTGGGCAGAAAATTACCTTTTTGTGCGGAAATACATGTAAGACATTGGAGGAACAAATTTGTACTTTTGTGTGCATGCGTAGGGGGTGGGGGGGGCACTCCATATTGTCCCATGTTAAAAGCTGAAATTACGGGGGTGTGATCAGCTAGCTTTAAGGGGACCCAGCCCCGTAAAACAAAATATGGTCCCACCTTTGGATGAGACATCCTCTACTGGCAAGAGGGCCTAAATGACAATAATGACAGGAGGGCCTTAATGACTCTCGCCCTTAATGACAATCATCAACAGTGTGGCATCCCATATCAATATGGCAGTGGACGCCGCCGACGGTCGGCACACCGCACCTGTCGGTCACCGCCGTCGTATTATACGCCGTCCCATTAGGTTAGCGATCATGTTAAGCTGGGTTAGGCTTACGGTTCATAATAGCGCATTGTATTAGGCTACGTATCATATCAAGCTAGGTTATGCTTACGGTTAATAATAGCGTAATAGATAATATTAGATGTCATATTAAGCTAGGATATGCTTATGGTTCATGATGGCGCAATATATTATGCTATGGACGATATAAGTTAGGTCAGGCTTACGGTTCATAATAGCGTGACAGAGAAGCCAAAACTACTGGCTCCATCTATTTGACAAGAGTTAAGACGCCATTAAAGGCGCTTCACAAGCGAACGCAACATGGCTACATGGTTTCAAAGCTGCATGCGCACGATCGAAAACCGTGAAGGGTAGACATCTTATGAACCTACCGCAATAGGAAGCATAGCTTGATTGCGGCCAATTTCGACGGAAATGTAAGTATTTCAAGTACTACGACGATTGATATCGGCACAGTGTGTGCCGATACATTTATCATAGGTGCACATGCTCGATTTCCGGGAAAAATATCGACAAGCAAAGCATCGAATATAAAAGTATGGAAATAAAAATTTCGAAAACAAGGTATGGAATGCGCATAATATGGAACACGCGGAATATCAAATCGCAGGATGCCGAATGCAAAGAATATCGAGTACGCAAAATAAAACATTGAATGCGAAAAAAAATATTACGAACACTAAGTTTTGAACACGCAAAACATTGAATCGTAGATCATCGGATTGCAAATTATCCAATGGATGATTATCGAACGAAAATATGACAACAGCACTGCCCGGCATTATCCCTGATTTCTCGTCCCATCTCCCATCCCATCTTCTCTCTACCACTTTCTCACTTTATCCAGTTGTATTCCATTTTCCGACACTACCCACTTGCTTGTTAACTGAAATACTCTGGAAATACGCTGGGGTATTTCTCAATGCAAATGAGACATCGAGGCGACTTTGTAGGAAAGTTTGACGAGACGGTGTCGTGGTTGTGCCTTCCCGTAACTTTAAAACAGGACATTGAACACTATTAATTACGGATAAGACATGCTTGCACACAGGATTAGCAATTGACCAGGAAAAGTGTGGGGACCAGGGTCGAGAAGCACTTCAAGTCGTGGGGGCTTACTGGAGTGCAAAAGGTCTCCCTTTTCCCCTGATTAAAAATTATCAAGACTTCGACTACTATTTTTGCTGCTCCCCCCCCCCTAGAAATGAGGAAAAAGGGTTCAAAAGCAAAATTTTAGTCCACTAGACCCTAGCCACATATCATCAAAAAAACGTTGTGTTTCGGTTACTATTTTTCAGTCCACATAAGTAAAAACTAAAATAAGACATCGAAGAGCATGTATTTTCGCCTGCTATAGGCCCACTACCACATAAAAAAGAGAAATCCTAAGTAGCTGGCAGGTTATAAAAGTCCAACAAAATCATAAAACGTCAAGTTCCGTCTCTCAGGGGCCTCCACCGACCTCCAAAAGGACAGCGTAATGAATGAAGGGGTATGACTACCTGAACTTTGATGGTTCCTTCAAGTAAGAGGGGGAGGGGGGCCTTTAAGTCTAGATAGGACCCTTTGAGCCAGAAAAGGGCCCTCTGAATCATACTTGGACCTCCTAAGCCAGGAGGCCATCTGAGTGTGGAGGGGCCCTTTGAGCCGTGACAGTTGAAGGCCCTCTGCCGCGAAGAGGGCCTTCTTGAGTAATAATAGGGAGCGATTGGGTGCGGGTGGAGAGGTGGCTATATCTAGTGAGAGGGAGGTTCTAGTTATAGGGGACTCAATGGTCAGCTCAAGGGGTAACGAAAAAAAAACAAAGTCCGAACAAGGAAAATTACTCTGGGGTTCGAACAATTGCGCCAAGTCTCCAAAGCATGTTAGGCCCTCAAAAACGTGTCGAGACCACTAAAACTCGCACTAGGGATCACAAAAATTGGTTGAAATCACCTGTTGGACGGAACTTGCCAACCCTGTCTCTGAGGTGCGACAGGGTCCTCAGAGCTTGGAAAGTGGCATCTGGGCTTGGAAATGGTCCTGTGTTGAGGGCCATATGAGCTGTTACAGGGCACCCAGAGATATTATGGCAGCAGAGCTAAGGGCTTAAATACGTATTTGTCGTTGAATTTTCGAAGGTTTGTCGTCGTCGTCGTTGAATTTCCTGGTGTGTGCTTCCTGGGTCCGCCCCTGCCTAACCCATAATGGTTGCATCGTTGCCAAAATTATCCACCCCTGAGGACTACTGTCCACGAGTCTCACACTTGTGTGCACCATGCCGAATTTCCACAACATGCATAGGTAGTAAGGTGCCGCCTAGACCTTTTCTATCTCGAACCATTTCCACTCAGCTTCAGCCACACATCCGTTCAGCGTCGCATCTCCTACTACACTACGACTGGACCGGCCGACCGACCTGCCCCGGGGCACACAGGCCATGTGACTTGACGCAACACCACGTGTTCTGCGGTCGGCCAAATCTACGGATGCGGGCACGAAGAGTGTAAGGACAATAACACAATATTTGGATGAAAGCTGCCAAACAACCTGAAAAGAGAGCCAAAAATTGTAGTGAATAAGCTATAACATGAAATACTGCATGCTGTAAAAGCGTTTAAGGTTTCAAAAGTCTCATGGCTAGATCGGGCCAAGTCGGAGAGCTCATGTGAACTGTTGGGTATACACGGCGGTAGACTCGTTCGAAAATCAACTTCATTCGAAATTATACACATTTCCCTTTTGACGTTCTGCTCTCTAGTCATTGAGCACTTAGCGAAGTGAGGGCATTCTGTACTCGAGGCGTATCGCCCAATAAATGAAATATTATAAGGCTTTCTTGGTAGTTCAGTATGCCTATTATATTTGGCACATTCAAAGCATCTAAAATGCTTACCGCCAGGAAAGTAAAACGTTCAAATGTGCTTCAACTGCATGGTATGCTCCCGTCGCTCATCTCGCTCCAACCAAGTACGTCCAACACCACCTGCTCGTTCCCGTGATCAGATGAGATCCGACGACCTCACCGAAGCTCTTCCGAGCTCACCACAAAACCTCAGCCAATCTTGTCCAGATTAAAACTTACATTTTCAGAGTAGCTTGAATGATATTGACAAATGACAGCAAAAGTGGCGCACGTTCTAGCGCATCATGCACAGAAACTGCCTCCAAGAAATCCTTATAAAATGTCCACTTGCATAATTTCAATATAATGCAAACTTTTGGGCTTGAAAGACACATGCCATGATGCTAAACACGCTAAAATGAAAATATACATAATTTGAAAATTAACTCATAAAACAATTTTAAACTTACAAAAAAATGAAAGAACGCAAATCACCGTCAGAGGTCGCAGCTAACATAGAGCTGACAAGCCAGGCTCGTCAACAGTGATTTCGGGCAATCAGCTGATTCCTCATATCAATTCATCCGAGCGTTTCCGCCGCAACACAAATCCACACTCACCACAAACTCACAGAATCTGCTCTCAGCTATCTTTGAAAAACCTTGGGTTATTTTACCACGCATTCAACCGCTAGGTCATATATCGTCGCCAACCTCTCACGCCGATTGGTCGCAGGTGGACTCGGTAAATGCCGTCGGTCGTGAGATTCGAACCCACAATCTTGGGATCAAGAGTCTGACGCTCTACCAACTGAGCTGCCGCGGCCCCCTCAGCTATCTTTGAATGAGCGACGGGAATACACTTCATAGTGCAGAGTGCCTAAGATGGCCACCAATGGTAAATCACGCTAACTGAACACTGGACGCGAAATTCATCCAAATGGACTATACCGATTGCATCATTAACAGTCATATTTGCACCCAAAACAATAATTCGTTGGTTTAATTATCCCGCTGTCCAGTTAGTATGCTGTCGCGATTGTCAGTGATACGGCTGCGGGTGCGTGAGACAGCGCGTGGTCGGACCGTAGGCGCCGCTCCTCACAACCGCCTAGACTTTAGCTGCCGGACACAGCCACCAGCCGGCTGTCCAGCACCCCCTGACCCCATGACTGGTACAGAAACGGTGACCGTCAAGAGGGCTGGTGAGCGCCGAAATACACACCTGCCACAACAGCAGTCACAGTCACAGTCACAGTCACACCCACACCCACACCCACACCCACACCCACACCCACACCCACACCCACACCCACAGACAGACAGACAGACAGACAGAGACAGACAGACAGAGACAGACAGACAGAGACAGACAGACAGAGACAGACAGACAGAGACAGACAGACAGAGACAGACAGACAGAGACAGACAGACAGAGACAGACAGACAGAGACAGACAGACAGAGACAGACAGACAGAGACAGACAGACAGACAGAGACAGACAGACAGACAGACAGAGACAGACAGACAGACAGAGACAGACAGACAGAGACAGACAGACAGACAGACAGACAGACAGAGACAGACATAAGACAGAGACAGACAGACAGACAGACAGACAGACAGAGACAGACAGACAGACAGAGACAGACAGACAGACAGAGACAGACAGACAGACAGAGACAGACAGACAGACAGAGACAGACAGACAGACATAGACAGACAGACAGACAGAGACAGACAGACAGACAGAGACAGACAGACAGACAGAGACAGACAGACAGAGACAGACAGACAGAGACAGACAGACAGAGACAGACAGACAGAGACAGACAGACAGAGACAGACAGACAGAGACAGACAGACAGAGACAGACAGACAGAGACAGACAGACAGAGACAGACAGACAGAGACAGACAGACAGAGACAGACAGACAGAGACAGACAGACAGACAGACAGACAGACAGAGACAGACAGACAGACAGAGACAGACAGAGACAGACAGACAGACAGACAGACAGACAGACAGACAGAGACAGACAGACAGACAGAGACAGACAGACAGACAGAGACAGACAGACAGACAGAGACAGACAGACAGACAGAGACAGACAGACAGACAGACAGACAGACAGACAGACAGACAGACAGACAGACAGACAGACAGACAGACAGACAGACAGACAGAACAGACAGACAGAGACAGACAGACAGAGACAGACAGACAGAGACAGACAGACAGAGACAGACAGACAGAGACAGACAGACAGAGACAGACAGACAGAGACAGACAGACAGAGACAGACAGACAGAGACAGACAGACAGACAGACAGACAGACAGACAGACAGACAGACAGACAGAGACAGACAGACAGACATACAGAGACAGACAGACATAGACAGACAGACAGACAGACAGACAGACAGACAGACAGACAGACAGACAGACAGACAGACAGACAGACAGACAGACAGACAGACAGACAGACAGACAGACAGACAGACAGACAGACAGACAGACAGACAGACAGACAGACAGACAGACAGACAGACAGACAGACAGACAGACAGACAGACAGACAGACAGACAGACAGACAGACAGACAGACAGACAGACAGACAGACAGTTTACAGACAGACGACCGTGAGTCATGACAGACAGACAGACAGACAGACAGATCCAGACGAAGACAGACAGACAGACAGACAGACAGACAGACAGACAGACAGACAGACAGACAGACAGACAGACAGACAGACAGACAGACAGACAGACAGACAGACAGACAGACAGACAGACAGGCATAGACACACAAAGAACCGCTGACAAGCTCTGTACTAACAGTCGCATACATCACAGAGCACAGCCACACACAAAAAAAAACTGTCATAGCGCTGGCACGCTCCGTACCAGATGGGAGGAAAATAATTCGGCTTCAAAAGGCGAATCGATGGAATGGAATGCGGAAATGGCAATTCAAACAAGCTCTTGCATAACGAAGCACTGACGTCTGGGATTTTATGGAACTTAGATGAAAACTGATGGAAATCGACAGATAAGCAACATCAATAATCCTGTACCACGGCCGGCAAGAATATTTGCGACATACTAATCCTAAACATATCTAATCATTCCAGCAAGCATGGACCAAAGATGCAGAAAGTTGAGTGGACAATGTACAGACATATCGATGAGCATGTTAATGCGTTCAGTGGCTAATGGAATTGGTACGACATGTCACCCGCGCGCTTGTTGCTCCGCATCCCCACATTTGTCCGTGTAGACTCCACGTTCCCACGTGCCGGAATGTGCCCATGTCCACACCTGTCAGAGTACGTCCCACTCCTCCACACGTCAGAGTACATCCAACGTCTACACCTGTCAGTGTGTCAAACGTCCACATCTGTCATAGTGTGCCAAACGTCCACACCTGCCAGTGTGTCAAACGTCCACACCTGCCAGAGTACGTCCCACTCCTCCACACGTCAGAGTACATCCAACGTCGACACCTGTCAGTCCGTCCAATGTCCACACCTGGCATAGTGTGTCAAAAGTCCACACCTGTCAGAGTATGCTCCGCGTCCACATTGTCACAGTACGCTCCACATCAACATCTGTCAGAGTACACCCCACATCCACACCTGCCAGAATGCGTCCCACGTCCACAGCTATCAGAGTATGCCCCTCGTCTACACCTGCCAAGAGCACGTTCTACGTCTCCACATGACAGAGTACGTCCCACGTCCACACCTGTCAGAGTACGTTCCACGTCTAGACACGTTGAAGTACGTCCCACGCCCCACATCTGCCTAAGTCTGCCCCACTTGTGCCAGAATGCACTTCACATCTCCACATATGAAGAGTGCGCTTCACACATGCCAAGCATGATAGCACGGGAAAATTCTGAGCCAGGTCAGGATCATGCTGAAGTCTGTCTGCCAGGATCTGTACGTCGAGCTTTCATACAACCTCCAGAACTTGAATTTGAAAACCAAATCTTGGCCATGATTCCACGCCCCCTTGGGGTTCACCACTGGACACACCGACTCCACAAATGAAGGCTTAAATTAGCCATTGATATGATACCCACAATCGGAGAGTTGAAAGACACGGAGCGCCGGCTTTACTCACATGCGGTGTGAACACCTTGACCCAGCGAGGCGTGTGGTCCTGGCGACTGTACTGGAAACAGAAGGCCGCCTGTTCCGCATCAATGTCCCACTGACTGATGCTCGACCACGGAAACTTGATAGTCTGATTCTGCAACACCAAGTAACCATGTCATCGCTCAACTACGCTGATACCCGACACACAGACACATCAACATCTTTTGCAACACTCACGCAGAAAATCACACGCGCAGGCGCAAACACAACTTCGAGTGAAGATGAAGGTTAGTGAGTCTATGTACAGTGATATTTTAAACTAGGAGGTCCTGCTCACGTGGGCAGCCATATTCTTTTCCCTTTACCATCTACCTTTGCAAACAGGCAGCATACGATGAGAGAATACAAGGACGCCCAAGGCAATAGAAGACGATGTATGTGGTTAACTGGACTGCAGCTGAATCAGTATGTCCTGGATAACATATCCATGCATCTCCATAAATAGCAACCAGACCCAGCTGCTCTTACAGGAACGGGACAGCAAAGCTTGGCCATTTCTCAGCAGCCAGGTTTCCGGTCAGCGCGGGCTAGCATGCTTTACCGTATATTTCAACGTGAAATTTATGCAGTTAAATTCTGCTAGGAAGCCAAACCTGATGTTTTATCAACATGACCATACACAATATTTGCTTTGATCCGATTAACCGGACGGTTTTTGGCATCTTTTCAAGGGCTGCAGTTAGCACATAAAAACTGGAACATTTACTAGCGTGACATCAAAACACATGCTTAAAGAGGTACCTGGTATAAAAAGTTAGCATTTACCAGCCTTTCCCTCTACTACTTCGCGTATTGTTCTTAAATATGTCGATATCCCTTGAAATCCCTTCTCCAATGTTCTGAACATATAATACGTTTCACATAATCGGGTATCCCATATTCACAAAAATAACACGACAGCAAACCCACTCGTGAAGCGTCATGCTAGGTAAATCACACATTGAAGCCAACCAGCATCATTTCCAAATTTCCCTCAAGTGAACAACGTGAGCTTCAGAGGATCAGATTGCATTAGTCACTATATATACCTCGCGGTCTCGCAGTGTTTCACAGAGAGCAATCTCGCAGCCGGCATCAGATAAGCACAACTGGACCATTTTCTAGCAAAACCTAATCGACAAGACGTCAATCGTGGGCAGGGCCCTCATAAAACACAAGACGGGTTCACACATAGCCGATCCACAATAGTCGAGTAATGTTACTTTCTTTAAACTAACAGACCAACCCTGTCCACCTTAGCTTATTGGATATGAAGATGACAGACTGAAGGGGATGTGCTGCGTGACTTCTCAGTGCATGCAGTCACCTCTAACACGCCATCCTCGGAGCACGCGTGCAGACTGAAGCTCTCCAGACCGGTGGACACAACCACGTGACCACCCTTACGGGAGTCACACGGACAGTGCGGGAACACCACATCACCGTAGCCGTCCAGCTGGCGCACCGCAGACAGGTACTGTCGGCGTACCACAAACAGGTCAGGTCAGTACACAGGTAATTAGGCGTACCACACACAGGTCAGGTCAGTACACAAGGAACGTCGGCGCACCACATACAGGTCAGGTCAGTACACAATGAGCGTCGGCGTACCGCACACAGGTCAGGTCAGTACACACGGAACGTCGGCGTACCGCACACAGGTCAGGTCAGTACACAAGGAACGTCGGCGCACCACATACAGGTCAGGTCAGTACACAATGAGCGTCGGCGTACCGCACACAGGTCAGGTCAGTACACAAGGAACGTCGGCGTACCGCACACAGGTCAGGTCAGTACACAAGGAACGTCGGCGTACCACACACATATCAGGTCAGTATACAGGTAATTAGGCGTACCACACACAGGTCAGGTCAGTACACAAGTAACGTCGGCGTACTGCACACAGGTCAGGTCAGTACACAAGAAACGTCGGCGTACTGCACACAGGGCAGGTCAGTACACAAGTAACGTCGGCGTACTGCACACAGGTCAGGTCAGTACACAAGGAACGTCGGCGTACCGCATACAGGTCAGATCAGTACACAAGGAACGTCGGCGTACCACACACAGGTCAGGTCAGTACACAAGGAACGTCGGCGTACCACACACAGGTCAGGTCAGCACACAAGGAACGTCGGCGTACCACACACGTCAGGTCAGCATACAGGTAATTAGGCGTACCACACACAGGTCAGGTCAGTACACAGGGAACGTCGGCGTACCACACACAGGTCAGGTCAGTACACAAGGAACGTCAGCGCACCACACACAGGTCAGGTCAGTACACAAGGAACGTCGGCGTACTGCACACAGGTCAGGTCAGTACACAAGGAACGTCGGCGTACCACACACAGGTCAGGTCAGTGCACAAGGAACGTCGGCGTACCACACACATATCAGGTCAGTATACAGGTAATTAGGCGTACCACACACAGGTCAGGTCAGTACACAAGGAACGTCGGCGTACCACACACAGGTCAGGTCAGCACACAAGGAACGTCGGCGTACCACACACGTCAGGTCAGCATACAGGTAATTAGGCGTACCACACACAGGTCAGGTCAGTACACAGGGAACGTCGGCGTACCACACACAGGTCAGGTCAGTACACAAGGAACGTCAGCGCACCACACACAGGTCAGGTCAGTACACAAGGAACGTCGGCGTACTGCACACAGGTCAGGTCAGTACACAAGGAACGTCGGCGTACCACACACAGGTCAGGTCAGTGCACAAGGAACGTCGGCGTACCACACACATATCAGGTCGGTATACAGGTAATTCGGCGTACCGCACACAGGTCAGGTCAGTACACAAGGAACGTCGGCGTACCGCACACAGGTCAGGTCAATACACGAGGAACGTCGGCGTACCACACACATATCGGGTCAGTTTCCAGGTAATTAGGCATACCACACACAGGTCAGGTCAGTACACAAGTAACGTCGGCGTACCACACACAGGTCAGGTCAGTACACAGGGAACGTCGGCGTACCACACACATAGCAGGTCAGTTTACAGGGAATTAGGCATACCACACACAGGTCAGGTCAGTACACAAGGAACGTCGGCTTACCACACACAGGTCAGGTCAGTATACAGGGAACATCGGCGTATCACACACAGGTCAGGTCAGTATACAGTGAACGTCCGCGTACCACACACAGGGCAGGTCAGTAAACAAGGAGCATCGGCGTACCACACACGGGTCAGGTCAGTATACAGTGAACGTTGGCGTACCACACACAGGTCAGGTCAATACACAAGGAACGTCGGCGTACCACACACAGGTCAGGTCAGTATACAGGGAACATCGGCGTACCACACACAGGTCAGGTCAGTATACAGGGAACGTCGGCGTACTGCACACAGGTGAGATCAGTACACAAGTAACGTCGGCGTACCACACACAGGTCAGGTCAGTATACAGGGAACGTCGACGTACCACACACAGACCAGGTCAGTACCCAAGTAACGTCGGCGTACCACACACAGGTCAGGTCAGTATACAGGGAACATCGGCGTACCACACACAGGTCAGGTCAGTATACAGGGAACGTCGGCGTATCACACACAGACCAGGTCAGTACCCAAGGAACGTCGGCGTTCACAAGGAACCTGACCTGACACACAGGTCAGGTCAGTACACAGGGAACATCGGCGTACCATACCCAGGTCAGGTCAGTATACAGATAATTAGGCGCACCACACACAGGTCAGGTCAGTACACAAGGAACGTCGGCGTACCACACACAGGTCAGGTCAGTAAACAAGGAACATCGGCGTACCACACACAGGTCAGGTCAGTATACAGTGAACGTGGCGTACCACACACAGGTCAGGTCAGTAAACAAGGAACGTCGGTGTACCACACATAGGTCAGGTCAGTACACAAGGAACGTCGGCGTACCACACAGGTCAGGTCAGTACACAAGGAACGTCGGCGTACCACACGCAGGTCAGGTCAGTATACAGGTAATTAGGCGTACCACACACAGGCCAGGTCAGTACACAGGGAACGTCGGCGTACCACACGCAGGTCAGGTCAGTATACAGGTAATTAGGCGTACCACACACAGGCCAGGTCAGTACACAGGGAACGTCGGCGTACCACACACAGACCAGGTCAGTACACAAGGAACGTCGGCGTACCACACACAGTCCAGATTAATACATGAGGTAGTATCGGAGTGCCATGTACAGGCCAGGTCCGGTCGGCGGACCACGCGCAAGTCAGGTCAGAACACGAGGTAGTATCGGGTTACCTTGTACAGGCAAGGTACGGTCGGCGGACCATACATCGAGCCCGGCCACATGAGTTCATTATAAACGGTACTCAGATGCCGTAGATGGATCGGTGTCTGGAGCATGAAGTGATAAGACAGATGCAACAAATGATTAACAGGTGGTGACGAATTGGCAACAGGCATGGGGGTGGGGTAGGGGAGTGATACCGGAGTGGAGACGTCACGCAGCCACGCTAATGGTCGCTGGCATAGGTAGTGAACAGGTCGCAAATGTAGGACTACGAACATGCACATAAAGCAAGCAAATGTGATTCTGAATTTCAACCCAGTATGTTTTACAGCGACACAATTTCAAGGGACAAAAATAGGTATGACGAGATGACACAGCTCGAGATGACGCACAGCAATCCTGTACTGAACCCAGCCACTAACAGGAAGCACGCCACAAAGAAGGCATAGCGATGCATGGTCAACAGTGAGCATGATAAACAGCTGACTGGACAACGACGGCCGCCCATCCATCATTTACGATACTGTTGTACACAACGCCAGCACACAGGACCTGTGCAAGACCTAGATTAGCCCCACACACTGATCTGGCTATGTAACGCATCAGTGATAAATTATTCATGGCACAGGGTGGAATATACCACTTTCTGAACACTCAATCGACATCCTTCCTCAAGAAGTATGGACATCCTGCTCCTTGATGCATGTCTATGAAGTACTTGTGTCTCTTTTCTAACAATATCTCATTGATAAGTAGCTTGTGCATGCTCTGGATACGAAATTTTGATACATGAACATTTTGCAATGCAATTTCAGGTAAAGGGATTACCTATAATGTGATAGGGTTTCATACACCAGTTTATAGCTATATAATAACTAAGCTATGAACAGCAGTTTATAGCTTAGTTATTATTCTCCCTATCCTGAATATAACTCTTCTTAAGTTATGAATCTCAAAACAAATGACAAAGGTACAGTCATATGTATGCCATTGGTTTAAATTTGAGTCTGAAAGACATCAAAAACATTTTAAATGACGCGAATTCCATGGTAAATTTTGCCATGCTACTCTGCTCGTTTCGACATCTCACACCTAATGAAAACCCATTATTTTAGCATTGTAACGCATGTATGCATGCTGTAAACAACAGAACAATGATACACAACCAGGCCAATATGCGAGTGTGATCTGATGATACATAACTAAATGATTGAGTGCGTGTGCAGCAGGACATTACACACACGTTAATAATCTTCAGTTATGCTGTTCATCTGGGTTCTCGCCAACAACTGGCATAATGTGGCAAGACAGGCTGCAAAGGTGATCAGCTCGACGGATTCTGTGAGAACGCACACGTCGGCGCGTGTTTCCAGGCGGCAGGCGCCATATGTCGGTCACCGTCACGCTGGAGTTCACGAAGAGCACATACACAGCAGGCTTCAGAGCGAATACTTCTATATGGGTGGCGCGAATCTTAGTTATTTGGGGCGGCACGAATCTGAGCATCCGCTACCAAATATTATAAATAAGTCGCCCGACGACAAACTGTTCCGTGAATGGCGAGCTGCTCTCCCCTCATTCGGTTAAATTAGCTCGCATTGTTAATGACGAGTTCATAATAAAGAATCCCATCCTAAGAGTGCACACATGTCACAGGCCCAAATACTACAACGCCTCCTTCTCATTCCCCCAAATTCGCATGACATATGGCTAGATCCTGACATTGTAATCCCCAGCCGAGGTGGTATCGATTCGTAAGAGGTCATTATCCGTGTGAACGTGACACCGGCTACCGTTGCCGCTCACCTCCTGCTTCTTTGTGTCGTTCTGCAGCGCCTTGAGCTCGTACAGCCTCTCGCCGACTGCCACATGACCCCTGTTGACCGCCTGCACCGCCTCCCAGTAGAAGAACTCGAGCGCCACCGGATCGGCCGAGCACAGTCGCAGCTCGAGCGCCGGAGAAAAAGTCCACCGGCGCACGCAAAGACAAGAAGACGTGGCCGTGCTGTAGTTCTGGATGTAAAGCGCGTGCGGCTGCTCGTTGGGTCGCAGCTTACGCTCTGAAACACACGGCCGGATCCCGTGATGCTGGTCACGATAATGGAACACCATAGTCCCGTGACATCAGCTGTAATGTTGATCCGGTCATATGATATATTCACGCCGTAAAACCCCAACTCATACCGTATTACGCTCCCAACGACGTGGCACACATAAACAAGCATAGCATTGAAACATGACACGGTACTATTTTAAAATCGCAGAATTGTGCTAATTCAACACAATTATTCCGTGGAAACGTTGGAGCAGTGTCCAAATAGGGTTCCAAGACAAGCAAAGCCCGCGCGTTCCGCTGACGTAAATATGGCGATTGCCATAGCTACATTGTTGTGTTGGTTTCGTGTCGATCGGTCTACTGGTCAGCGAGCTTCATTTATTCATTTATTCGTTCAAATATATACACATTATCATTTTCATTCTCGAGATATTTATATTCAGGACAACGTTCCCCGATCAGAGCATGAAGCGCTTCACGTCTCCCCAGCTTGGGTACGACTGTGTGGTGGTGCTGCAAGACACGTTTCTGACAGCTTATTCCAAGTGGCAGACGCGTAGCTGTTCAGAGGAACCCTGGCACCACTCATTCTCCACTCTTCATTTCCCCTCCTCCCAGCCAGCTTAACACCCATAGCCAACCGCTTCACAGGGGAAGGGAAGAAAACGGTATCGAGCATTTAATAGAACTTAACGAAACGGAGGCCAATAGACCTGGTGCGCAGATTATTTCGGTGTCTTGTAGAGTCAGCACTGAAGATTTGGCCGGTGACGCGATTTCCATACACAAATTGACTTAAAGCTCCTTCCCCTTCACTACAAAGCGCGTTTAATTGTTTAAATCTTCAGTCTTATATACTCGGGTATGCGTTGGGAGTAGATAGTAGTCGGGGGCCGTGGTGGTCGTCCATACAGGAATATTTCCGCAGGTCAGGAGAATATCCCAAAACTTTTTAACACGAAGACCTATTCTTTCGGTCAGGCTAATCCAAGTCGTTTTAATGTTGGACACAGATCCGGTGTCGACCTTAGTTGTTCCCAAAGCCAAACGTGACGGATCTGACCGCTTAGTCGGATCCCTACACCCTCAACTCCCACCTGACTGTGCTACTGACGCCGAACTGTTGTGGATATGGACGTGGACATGACATTTGGATTAGGCTGTAAGCTAATTGGAAGATCAAGGCAGTTAAGTATGGGTAGTAGGATAGCCGCTGCACCAGCAGTGCGTGGGGTTGAATCGTTCACATCCGAACTAATAACTCTCATCAGCCGCAATTGCTTATGCCTGTGCGCTGATGTGCTAGAGTACAAGACCTGTGTGGGGAGTGGACCAACCGATCTACCGGCACTGGGTGGGCAGGGATTCTTCACTTTCAATGTCAACCGCTGGCCATGATAAATTCAGCTGAGCAGTTCAGCTGAGCATTATCTCCATGGAACGAATGACGTCACAGCTCAGATATCCAGCCATCGCCCTGTGCTATGTACACGTGATTTCGTCGTTTCTGGGATAATTAATGCAATTGATTTGACAATGATGTTGCCATGCATTTCCAGCAATTCAGAACAGTTGTTCTTGAATATATTCCGTACTGGAGAGGAGTGGTTCTTGAAATAATTGCAGGGAAGCGGAGAAGTGGTGCGAGACAGCTGCACTGCCATGGTTGGTAAACTCTATAGATAGTTCCTGATACTGATGGCGCCGTACATTTGCCGCACTTCGGAACAGTGGTTCTTGGATATCTGCCGTACTGGAGAGCAGTGGTTTTTGTATGACTGCCATGATGTAGATTGCTGGTGACAGTCGCCTTGTCAGGGGTGGGGTAGCAACAACGTCTAACAACACCTATCCGCCGTTGTTGTGATCACTGATGTGCATTATTATCACATTAGACAGGTATTCTTAGATATCCGCAGCAACTGCCGTGACGCTGGGAGGTGGTGGCTGGTAGCTGCCTTGCCGGTGGTGGTGTTAACGTCTAACCATCGTCTTCGTGACTACCAAGTACCGGTGTACCGTAGATTACTAATACTTGGGAGCAGTATTCTTGAATATCTACCGTAACCGGCGTGATGGCAGCTGCCTGCCAACGGTGGTGGTAACATCTTCCCACACGTATTATATCACGTAACCACTTCGGACCAGTCTAAATAATCTTCGGACTCGATGCCATGGCGCCGCATACAGATCCCCTTCTCTTGTTGAGAGAAATGGCACTAAGCCCAAATCTGATCTCGTTCACTCACTATAATCACTCTCATCCAGTTTTTTCTCGCCCCATCGAATTATACTCTACCCCCTCCTCCTGAAACTGACGGCCAAAAGCCGAAAGAGGTGTCGGGAAGCGACGTCCGTGACTCGCGTAGCAAGTCACTTTGAGCAACGGAAGCCCAGTCAAAACATGACAAAGGGGTCAACGAGCCGCCAAAGATTGTTCGCACCAAAACACACCAATACTAAATAATTTTTCGCATCAAAATGCATGAATCCTGGATGAACCTTTACATAAAAACGCACAAATGCAGGATAAAATTATGCACCGGAATGCACCAACTCTAGATGAACCCCTACACCAAATTGCGCCAAACAAGATGAAAACTACATCAAATTCATACCAACCTTTATGGTTTTCTGGCCAAACCAGCTAATCGTTCTCATCACACTTATACCGCAGCTGCTACTCCCATTCACAAAAATGATCCAACTCTGCATCAGCTTTGTAGATAAAAGATTTAACTGTGGACCACCTACCGACTAAGACCATCCACCAAGGCCGATGTTAGGGGCCGCTTGCCGGTCAAAATGGCCCGAACTGATGTAGACGGTCCCAGGTCGATGCACAGGGGCCCCGGGTTCATGAAGTGCCCACGGGCAGAGACCGAGGGCCTCGGGCCAGGCCAAAATGAAGTCTGAGCGAACGGAGAGGTTCCGGGTCGGTGGCAGACCCTCGGGCTGACACGAGGACCAGGCCAGTAAAAGGAGCCCCTGAGCCAACGGGGAGGGATCGTGAGGTGACGGGAGAGCCCCTCATCCGACAGAGGGCCCTTGTCACCGGAAACGATCCCGGGGCATCAGAGGGGCCCGAGCCGCCATGGAAGGTTGGGCCAACGGAGGGATTCAAGCCGAGTTGAAGGATCCTTGTCCCTTGAATGGGATCCTGGGTCGTTGAAGGGGCTCTCGGCCTGACGGAAAGGGCTCGGCCAGCTAAGAGGGCTCCGAAGTCAACGAATAGGGCTCTTGGGCCGACGGAAAGGGTCCCTGACGATTGGATGGGACTCGAGCCTAAATGAAGAGCCCCTGGGCCGTCAGAGACACCCAAGCAGATATGAAGGGCTGTATGCTGACTAAGGGTGTCTCGGGTCATTGGAAGGGCCCCTATGCCAACGGCGAGAGCTCTGAGTAGTCAATGGGCCCATATCACTTAAAGGGTACCCAGTGTACAGGGCCCTTCAAAAGTGTGTACACCCTCTTAAGGAAATCTTGTGTGCGCCCCTAGACCCAGGGGCCCGTCATATCGGCTCAGGACCCTCTCCGGCCGCTATAGGGACCCTCTCCGTCAGCTCAGTGGCCATCTCCGTCGGTTCAAAGGCCCTCTTCATTGGCTCAGGGGCCCTCTTTACTGGTAGGGCACTCATCGTCAGTCCGAGAGCCTTCCAACGATCCGGGGCACCCCTCTGTCGGCCTCGAGGTCCTTCACGTTGGCCCGGACCGGGGACCTCGGCGTCTGCCCGTGGGAACTCTCCGTCGACTTGAGGGCTCTCTTTATAGGCTTGGGACCATCTCTCAGACCCGGCACCATCTCGCGACGCCTCTTCCGGCTTTTGGCCATCAGTTTCAGGAGGGAGTAGGGTACAATCTGAAGGGGCGAGATAATCTTTGGATGAGAGTGATCAGATGAGATGAGATTTGGATTTAGTGCCCTTTCTCTCAGCGATAAAAAGGAGCTCTAAAGCCCAGTGGGCACCGAAACTTTGGATGGCCCCCATCGGTGAAGTCCTCGCTTCGTCACTGGTATCACGCTAAGCACAAGATTAATCCTCCACAAGCGGTTTCGATTTACAAAAAATATGCGCTGCAAACTGCCTCGACGCCTCGAAACCAAAATATTTGGTACTGATCCGTCTCATCAACACCTTTGTCATGCTTTGACTGGGCTTCGCTTTGCTTCGCTCAGAGTGAATTTCTATGCCAGTCACAGCACGTCGCTTCGCGACGCCCCTTCCGGCTTTTGGCTATCTATTTCAGGGGGATGGGTAGCATACAATGTGAAGGGGCGAGAAAAACCTTAGATGATAGTGATGAGATTAAGTGAGGTTTAGATTTAGCGCCCTTCTCTCGTCGAGAGAAAGGGAACTAAAGTCTAGGGGCACCGACACTTTGGATGGCCCACTCGGTAAAGTCTTCGCTTCGCTACTGGTATCACGCTGAGAACTAGATCAATCCTTCGCAAGCGATTTGGATTAATTAAAAAACATGCGCTGCAAACTGTCTCGACGGTACGAAACCCAAGAAGGCTAATGCCAGCTATTGTATGATGCTACATGCAATACAGCCCAAACATTTTCGACCCCCCCTCTCCCATCCCCCTTCTCGGTCGATTCATGATAGGGGAACTAAAGTCCAGGGGGTAATAAAGTCCAAGAGGCACCAAAATTATGGATAAAGCTGGGAACTCTTGGCGAAAAGCTGGAACCGCCACTGGACACGGGAACCGGAGGGGGCGGAATATGCCCACCCCTCAAGGTTTTCGACGATATATCACACAGGGGCAGTGATACTTGTGTGACTGTTACAAATTGATTAGCGCATCCTACGAATTATGTTTGAAATCTGTTGGTAAATATGGGTACTGCGGGGTTGCAAAGTCGATCGACCGGCTGCCTAGCCTTCAAGATGACAAAGCTGTCGTTGGCGAGGCGGAGCGGTGCGCCGGCCGGTCTCAACATCATTGGACCCTGAAGGCATTGCCTTAGGGTCATCACATTTGTGCTGTATAGAGTTCACAACAGCCGTAATCTCCCCTCCAATTGTTGTGCTTCAGTAGTTTCCATGATCTTATGGGAAAGAGGGAGTCCTCTCCGGCTAACGTTGTGCGAGAGGCCCTCCGGTGCTAGTGTTAAGCCCGAGAGGTGCCCGGATGAAATCATACTGCCAAATTGCCATGAAGGGTCCCATTAGACCCTTTTGAAAATTGAGCTGGAGCCCCAGACCTGAAACGGTCCTAGCTATCAGGCCGAAGACCGTACAGAAGCAATTTTTGTTTGTTGAGAGCCCCTATTGGAGCCACTTTTTGGGGGCTTTCACTGAGTCTTTTTCATCGTGGTGTTCCTTGGGAGCCCCACCCTCCCGAAGCAAATCCTGGTACTCGCCTACGTAGAGCCCACTGTCTAATCCATATCACACAGAGAAGCTTAGATGAAAAACTTTTGTTCCCTGTTTCTGTTGGGTGGAATCTGGGCTAGCAGTGCTCAATGATGGTGGTTACTGCTTCTTCAGCTCTCCGCGTGATGGCGCACGGCTAATATCACTAGATGTAGCACGGATAATGTCATCAGCGCACAATTTCTCTCTATATTTCTCGCGTTTTCCGCTATCCGTGACACTTCTGTGTCTACCAAGAAAATTCGCTATGTCAAGACCAAGAGCTGTAATCAACTTTCAGACAGTCCAGCACAAACCAAGCATTGTCTGGCAAGCGCTAAATAGTAAGGAATGTCCTGAAACCCCATTGGAAATATGAGTTCACACAGGAGTATATAAGGCCTAAAGCAGAAGCTAAGTGCGAATTTCATAGGCAGAAGTCCCGGACAATAGCTATCATGAGTAGCTATTGCCCAGCACAGCAGATGGGCATGTGCTGGTTTAGGAGAGTACGGTCATTACCGTTCTTTGGTGGTAAGTTGAATAAGTGCCTATTACCTTCTCATCAGCTTCAGTACCTCAACTCGTGGCTGTGCCTTACTGGCGAGTGTGCCACTTCCTAGCTAGGTGCCTAGATGGGCACTGCAGGGTATATGCATGTCAATCATACTGAACTGGAGCACGCTACTAACTTTACATTGATGTATGTGATATGTTCTAAATGAAATGTTTGTTATATTCTGGTATGACATTGTTGTTCTGGTATGATAATGTTTGTTATTGTTATTCTGGTAATGTATATTCTTGTTCAAGGAGCCTGATAGCTACCCAGGATTATTTGAAGTAAATATTTATGTTGTCCAAGATAGACACTCATTTGTATATGATAGTAGTGTAGGTATTTTAATATTTCATTGTTATTCATGTTATTCATGGCATTCATGCATGTTATTCATTGTTTCATTGTTGCTACACATATCTTATTTCATTCCTTGGTAGTAGTCCTGTTTCTTGCATGCTTTTGGTACTTGTGTATGTTCATGCATGCATTAGAACAGGTTACACCACTCCACACGCGATCTGACGGTATTTTTTTACGTTGTAAAATATGGCACTGCTAATGAAAATTGCAATCCACATTTCATACGAAATGCTGATTTCATTTTATCTTTGTTTTGCTAGCTAGAATATCGCACATTGTAGATGGTTTGGATGTAATTGATATACAATAACCAAGTATTAGATATGTTGCATTTTCGGAAACGAATTTGATAACGGATTGGATATCTGTTTGGCACGGACGTGGATTGGATTGTTTCATACGGAGACGGATTGGAGCAGATTGAAATATTTCAATTCGTGGTATACTTTAATTTCCAGCTCCTCATTGGATTTAAAAAGAAGCTTGAAAAGGATAAACAATTATATTTTTGCAACCGGCTCCTCTGCCAAATATTCATCACGCATAGCAAGTTTCAATGAACTACGCTGAGTTGTTGAAAGTTGATGTTACAAATGTCTAAAATTCCTGCACTGCCGGGAAAATCCTGCCAGAATAAGGTTACTACGGGCTGCAGAGAGCGCAGTTGAGGTCAGGCCAGAACCTCGCTGGCACCGTATGATATCGGATCACTACATCTTGCTGGTCTGCTTCTTGCGTTCACTACAATCGTGACCACAAATACCTCGAAACATTTTTTTTGTCACATTGATGGGCCATTCGGCTAGTGCGCGGGTTGGACCCTCCAGTTAGTGGAGCACATCGGTGGACCGTCCAGCTAGTGTGGCACATTGATGGACCATCCGGCTAGTGTGCCACATCGATGGACCGTCCAGCTAGTTTGTCACATTGATAGACCGTCCGGCTAGTGCGTCACATTGATAGACCGTCCGACTAGTGTGTCACATTGATACACCGTCCGGCTAGTGCGCCACGTCGATGGACCATCCGGCTAGTGTGTCACATTGATGCACCGTCCAGCTAGTGTGGCACATTGATGGACCATCCGGCTAGTGTGCCACATCGATGGACCGTCCAGCTAGTTTGTCACATTGATAGACCGTCCGGCTAGTGCGTCACATTGATACACCGTCCGGCTAGTGTGTCACAATGATAAACCGTCCGGCTAGTGCGCCACGTCGATGGACCATCCGGCTAGTGTGTCACATCGATGGACTGCCCGGCCAGTGTTTCACATTGATAGACCGTCCAGCTAGTGTGTCACATCAATAGACTGCCCGGCCAGTGTTTCACATTGATAGACCGTCCAGCTAGTGTGTCATATTCATGGACCATCCGGCCAGCATGTCATATCGATGGACCATCCGGCTAGTGTGTCACATCGATGGACAGTCTGGCTTGTGTAGTCACAATGATGGACCGTCCGGCTAGTGTATCACATTGATAGACCGTCCGGTTAGTATGTCACATCGATGGACCGTCCGACTATTGTCACATTGATGGGCCGTCCGGCCAGTGTGTCGCATTGATGGACCGTCCGGTTAGTGCTGATTTATTATTTGGGCTTAAGGGCACGCCGACTACGAGGTCATTTAGCGCCCATGTACGGTTAGTGTCACATTGATGGACCGTCCGGCTAGTGTGTCACATTGATGGACCGTCCGGCTAGTGTGTCACATTGATGGACCGTCCGACTAGTGTGTCACATTGATGGACCGTCCGGCTAGTGTGTCACATTGATGGACCGTCCGGCTAGTGTGTCACATTGATGGACCGTCCGGCTAGTGTGTCACATTGATGGACCGTCCGGCTAGTGTGTCACATTGATGGACCGTCCGGCTAGTGTGTCACATTGATGGACCGTCCGGCTAGTGTGTCACATTGATGGACCGTTCGGCTAGTGTGTCACATTGATGGACCGTCCGGCTAGTGTGTCACATTGATGGACCGTCCGACTAGTGTGTCACATTGATGGACCGTCCGGCTAGTGTGTCACATTGATGGACCGTCCGACTAGTGTGTCACATTGATGGACCGTCCGGCTAGTGTGTCACATTGATGGACCGTCCGGCTAGTGTGTCACATTGATGGACCGTCCGGCTAGTGTGTCACATTGATGGAAAGTCCGGCTAGTGTGTCACATTGATGGACCGTCCGGCTAGTGTGTCACATTGATGGACCGTCCGGCTAGTGTGTCACATTGATGGACCGTCCGGCTAGTGTGTCACATTGATGGACCGTTCGGCTAGTGTGTCACATTGATGGACCGTTCGGCTAGTGTGTCACATTGATGGACCGTCCGGCTAGTGTGTCACATTGATGGACCGTCCGACTAGTGTGTCACATTGATGGACCGTCCGGCTAGTGTGTCACATTGATGGACCGTCCGGCTAGTGTGTCACATTGATGGACCGTCCGGCTAGTGTGTCACATTGATGGACCGTCCGGCTAGTGTGTCACATTGATGGACCGTCCGGCTAGTGTGTCACATTGATGGACCGTCCGGCTAGTGTGTCACATTGATGGACCGTCCGGCTAGTGTGTCACATTGATGGACCGTCCGACTAGTGTGTCACGTTGATGGACCGTCCGGCTA
>JAOTOM010004059.1:0-72500 GCA_034440615.1 Ashinkailepas kermadecensis | reverse complement strand
GATGGCGTTGCATTTGCGCACAACCATGGATATGTGAGAATCCCAGCTAAGCTGCTGGTCGAGGAGAGCACCTAATACTTTAACGGTGGGACTGGAGTTATGATCGAATCTGAAAGAGTGATCTGGAAGTTCACTGCCATTTTTAATGACGCCTTAGTGCCAAAGAGGGTGAATTGAGTTTTGTTCGGGTTCATCCTTAGACTGTTGGACTGAAACCAATCTTGAAGACGAGACATGGACTCCTCGACCCGTGCCTTGAGGCTGGATAGGCCGGTGACGTTGGGTAGAGAATGATCTAGAAGCTGGGTATCGTCGGCATAGGATGATAGGAGGTTATGGGGGAGGAGAGGACAGGTCGTTGATGAAGATGAGATAGAGGATTGGCCCGATGATGGAGCCCTGTGCCACGCCGTGAGTCAGGGGTAGGATGGAGGAGCCGCCGCTCACCGTCTGCTTCCGGTCGCTGATGTAGCTGCGGAACAATTTCGTCGACTGCACGCCATACCAGCCGAGCTTGGCCAGGACACCATGATCGACGCTGTCGAAGGCTTTGCTGAGGTCTATCGTCGTTAACGACGCGACGTGGTCTTTGTCGACCATCTGTAGCATCCATTCGACAGCATCGAGCATGGCGTCCTCCGTACAGTGGTTCGGTCGGTAGGCGTACTGTAAAGGCGAGAGTACATGATTGTCATGCAGGTACGACACCAATTACATGGAGACGACTTTTTCCGTAATTTTGGAGAGTACAGACAGAATTGAGATTGGCCTAAAATTGCTAAGATCAGAACGATCGCCTGACTTAAAAAAATTGGCGTGACATGGGCGACCTTCCATGCAGTGGGGAAGGCCTGCGTGACAGAACAGTTGATGAGATGGAGCAGATGTGGGCCGATGACAGCGAAGCATTTTTTGATGGCGTGGAGAGGGACTCCGTCGACTCCGACTACCCTGGATGAACTCATTCGCCCTATCGCCTTAGAGAGCTCAGGTAGAGTGGCGGGGTGCAGCACCAGCGCCGACGCGCACACTGGGCGGTCGGGGACAGACAGACATGTATTAAGGCCATCCACAATTAACTCGTGGCTATCATGACCATACTTGGTGCTACCGTCGCGCACCACCTCCGCCGCTATACGTGAGCCGACCTCCGCGAAGTGCGAATTGAACTTGTCTGCCCGGGCTGACACATCATCATCACTGTCGGTGGGTCAATCTGTCGGTCGGAGTGCACACTTTCAAACGGTGCCAAAACTTCCGTCGGTCAGTCAGCAGGCCACCACACACGAACTCACAGCGGGCTCGGATAAGTTTACTTTTCAGGCTATTTCGGCGCTGTTGGTAGGTCTGTCGTGCTTCCGGTGTACTGGATGTCTCCCATTATCTTCTCGCTGCGCCACGCTCCTCCATGGCTGACGTAAGCTCGGCGTTATTTCGGAGCCACGGACAGTGCGGATGACGCCGTGTCACGGTGATGAGCGGACAGTGCTCATCTATGGCCGCGTTCCAAACCATCATGAGGGCCGCCAGCTTCCCATCAACCTCGGTAGTCTCGTAGAGTGGCCCCCAATCAGCGGTCAGTAGGCTCAGTCAGAGAGCATTCCAGTCGACACGCCTCCACGGCCTGGTGGTGACGGGGGCGGGGCGCGATGGGCGCTGTCGGCGGATCTGGGCGTTGACGAGAATGGGCTGGTGGTCTGCTGTTGGATCCGGGAGTACAACGGCGGGTGTGGAGATGTCTGTGATGTTCGATATGATGAGGTCCAGCAGCGTGGGTGTAGGGAGGAGGTGGGTTGGCTGCATCACCAGCTGTTTGAGGCTCAGGTCGTTCAGGATGTTTTTCAAGCTGCGGGTGTCGGAATTATCCGCATCCATGTTGATATTTAGATCCCCCAGGGCCACGACTGGCTTGTTGATGGAGACCGCTGCCTGGAGCTACTGCTCTATGAGCCCCAACCCTCTGGTGACGGGTGCGCTGGGCGGCCGGTAGATGGCGCCGACGATCGCAGTTCGCCGACCGGCACCCGTCACTGAGAGTCAGAGCGACTCGACTGCAGAGTCGGCGCCGCCAATGTCCAGTCTCGTGACTCGGAAGTGTTCGCGGGACAGTATGGCGACTCCTCCGCCTCGCAACGTGGTACGGGAGGTCACATCTGGTGATTCGGTATCCAGGAAAGACCAGCACTATGTCGGTGATCTCTGTCCGTAGCCAAGTCTCGGAGACGCATAATATGTCGAGTTGGTGCCTGTCCAATAGCAGGTTCACCTCGTTCAGTCTTGGTGCTAAGGACCTGGCATTCATGTGTCCAAACCTGCACGATTTCCCGGTGCCGCTTGGTGGTTGTCTTCGTGGGCGAGCCGGGCGGCACTCTACACGACGGGGGACTTCCCCAGTGCCAGGAGTGGTCTGTAGAGCAGCACTCCTTTGAGCTGATGCTATTGCTCGTTGTATGGCTCCAATTTTCACCTGTTGTCCACCCCGGCATCCTCGCCTCCTCAGCCGTCGTCGGCTTCCGACCGGGACCAATTCGGCGGGGCGGACCAGACTAGGGGACGGCTCAACAATAGGCGGTTTCACGCGTGCACTAGCGGGAAGTAATCGTCATGACATCCCAATGGCGGGGTCAGGGCATAATAATTACGTTGATCTGAAAGCTGTAGATTGGACCAATTTATGATATCAATAAACAAACAGAGTAAGTTCATTTACCTAATACGACAAGTTTGTGGACTAGTAACAGCTTGTTTATGCACAAACCCTGAAAATGTACACCCACATCCGCGCCTGGGACGTCATCTAGTCGGAAATCTGGAAGTCAGACCAAGCGAGCCTGACTTCGGAAGTAAACTCGATGACAACAGCTGTTTGTCGAATTCAGCGGTCTTCAAATGCCAAATTTTCCGAGCACTTGACCGCTCTGATCAATATCGCCAGCCAACTTCAAATGCTGTAAGTGATTGGCCCTTTATGATAGCTGGGACGAATCATAATCAACGTTTCAAAATATGACGTCAGTATTTGTGCCCTGATTGTATCATGTATGGCTGAAATATGTCAGGCGAGCCAATAAACAAGTTTGTCTCAGATGCGCATATTTTGGATGTATTGCGGTTTTTTGGGTGCTGTAAACAATTCATGCTTTGTTCTTTCTTGCGTCTATGATATTCAAAGACAAGGATCAATTGCCCTCCCCCCACAGTATGGATTATTCAGGTAGGAGTACAGCAACATTTAAAAACGGAGCCACGTATGGTGCGGTACAGCGGATGTCATTACAACTGTAAACAACCCGCTTGTAAAGTGGAGATAATTTAATATTTTCGGGAGCGTCAAGAGGGAATCGTAGCATCTGGAAATGATGTATTTCAATATTTATTCATAATACAGGTACTTCACAGCCATAAAATAAAACGCAAAAAGAAAAATGTTCATCCGCAGGATATATACTACCACTTTCTCCCTAATATTGTATATTTGCTGGTAATCCAACGGCAAATTTATTTTCTATCCGACAACTCCTACCTCCCAGCCATGGTGCCAAATGCGGCCAGATTGGCTAGTTGCTTCCGTGAATCGAGCGCCTTTTTCAAACAGTGCCACAATTTGAATATGTTGGTTGAGTTTAATATTGAATTTATTACTTCATAGTTAAAACTTCTTGAACATTCCACATATACCGATAAAATACATATATTTCAATGATATGCCCTTCATACTAGACGAAGTCATCGACATTGCATCCCGGTGCTTATTGGCCGTCGTGAAAAGGGCTATTGTTTACTTTAGTGCCGGCCGCGGCCGGGCTCGGCTGGCCGGGGTCGGTCCGGACCTTCGGACACGCAGACATCTGCGGCGGCTGTCCCAGGGGGCGGGGTTGACGGGGGTGGAGAGGTGCGAAACGATTGATGGTGATGTTCTTGCGCCTCTGCAGCTGGTGGCTGTTAGGCGGCTAGTAGGCATGGTGATAGTTCTATATTTTGTTTGCTGATTTATTAGTTGCTTACGCTGATGATGAAATTAATGCGATGTTTCCTGGTTCTCGGACAAATCTACGAGGCAAGGAGCGGTCGGGGGTCGCTGTCAAGCGCCCGCGACCCGAACGCCCCCAAAATAGGTGGTCATGTTGTTTTCAAAAACATAGAATGGACGCTTCTTGTGAGACATCACTTTTTTCCGCTCGAGGAGAGAAATGTCGGCTTAAAAAAGTTCACAAAATGCCAGGTGTCAAGTCAGATTTCGATGAATTATATCGATATATCAATCAATATATCAATATATCAATATATAGCGATGCATGGGTTTATGATGCATAGCAGATGAGGTCCTGCAATGGGAAACGTCAACCTCAGCATCTCGATGACGATACCATCAGGACCGCAGGCGCGTGATGTGCCCATGCGCTGAAGCGCATAAGACAGTTCCGGGAGCGTGACTGTGTGCTGCGAGAACGCGCCGAGGGCGTGACTGTGTGCGGCGAGAACGCGCCGAGAGCGTGACTGTGTGCGGCGAGAACGCGCCGGGAGCGTGACTGTGTGCGGCGAGAACGCGCCGGGAGCGTGACTGTGTGCGGCGAGAACGCGCCGGGAGCGTGACTGTGTGCGGCGAGAACGCGCCGGGAGCGTGACTGTGTGCGGCGAGAACGCGCCGCTGCACACACGGGGCGGGCGCGGCAGCAGCTGCTCTCCACCGTCGGCAGTCGCCAGGGTGTCCGCCGCACTGGACCCCACCGTCGGCAGCCGCCAGGGTGTCCGCCACATGGACCCCACCGTCGGCAGCCGCCAGGGTGTCCGCCACATGGACCCCACCGACGGCAGCCGCCAGGGTGTCCGCCACACTGGACCCCACCGTCGGCAGCCGCCAGGGTGTCCGCCACACTGGACCCCACCGACGGCAGCCGCCAGGGTGTCCGCCACACTGGACCCCACCGTCGGCAGCCGCCAGGGTGTCCGCCACATGGACCCCACCGACGGCAGCCGCCAGGGTGTCCGCCACACTGGACCCCACCGTCGGCAGCCGCCAGGGTGTCCGCCACATGGACCCCACCGACGGCAGCCGCCAGGGTGTCCGCCACATGGACCCCACCGACGGCAGCCGCCAGGGTGTCCGCCACATGGACCCCACCGACGGCAGCCGCCAGGGTGTCCGCCACACTAGACCCCACCGTCGGCAGCCGCCAGGGTGTCCGCCACATGGTGTCCGCCACACTAGACCCCACCGTCGGCAGCCGCCAGGGTGTCCGCCACATGGACCCCACCGACGGCAGCCGCCAGGGTGTCCGCCACACTAGACCCCACCGTCGGCAGCCGCCACACTGGAACCCCACACAAGTTAAACCCACACCGCCACACAAGTTAAACCCACTCAATGTTATGGTGTATTCAGGTCACTGACCTGCTCGTCGTCGTTGTCTGTGAGAAACTCCTGCACAAGGTCTGATTCAGCGATGACGCGCACTGAGCAGATTTTCTCCAAGTAGGCTTCCAAACCGCGCCGCCGCTGGTCCAACTGCTGCTCACTCATCCTGACAACAGACATGGCACCTGGCATGGCCGCCACCGCCACCGACCCAGACAACACCTACACATCACCAACATATTCAACTACACATAACTCAAACAGCGGTCCAAACAGCACCGACACACCACCAACATATACCAGTACACACCACCAACATATACCACTACACACCACCAACATATACCACTACACACCACCAACATATACCACTACACACCACCAACATATAGCACTACACACCACCAACATATACATGCCGTTACACATAACGCAGGCAGAGGCCCGGACAGCACCGACACACCACCAACATATACATACCGTTACACATAACACAGACAGAGGCCGGACAGCACCGACACACCACCAACATATACATACCGTTACACACAACACAGACAGGGCCCGGACAGCACCGACATATGCCATAACACATAACACAGACAGAGGCCCGGACAGCACCGACATATACATACCATTACACATAACGCAGACAGAGGCCCGGATAGCACGGACACACCACCAACATATTCATACCATTACACATAACACAGACAGAGGCCCGGACAGCACCGACACACCACCGACACATACATACCGTTACACACAACACAGACAGGGCCCGGGGACGAGTGGTCTAGGGGTAAGATGCTCGTCTCGCAATCGAAAGATTGTGGGTTCGAATCTCACCTGTCGCTACTCTTCGCCCGCGACCAATCGGCGTGAGAGATTGGCGTCGCTATATGACTCAACGGTCGACGTGTCGTAAAAACCAATAACCAACCAACAGACAGGGCCCGGACAGCACCGACATATGCCATTGCACATAACACAGACAGAGGCCAGGACAGCACCGATACACCACCAACATATGTCATTACACATAACACAGACAGAGGCCAGGACAGCACCACCACACCACCGACATACACCATTACACATAACACCAACCGCGGTCCGAGCAGCACCATTGTTGTTGTTGGAATTGGCCAGCCCGCCACCATGTTGGTGATGTCGGCTGTTGCTCTGTGAATGTGGTTGTGTAATGCTGAGAGGTAGGGTAAGGTGGTGCGAGGAATATTCGGGAAAGAAGAGTAGACGAGGACGATACGTAGAGTTGACCTGAAGGGATTCGACAGGAGGCGTAGTTGAGGTTGTCTTGAAGATAGATGAGTAAAGCTGAAGTGAGTTGAAGTAGATCTGGAGTTGTAGAGTTGTTGGTAGGCCGTAGATGATGAATCACAACCTATTTATCAATCAGAAGGTAATGCATATTCCATCCCTGCAGCATATCCCCTGCACGCATAACCGCCAGACTTCCGAAAATTAAGAAAAAAAAGGTCAGGTGTTGTTCTATTATGTGCTTCAATACTTCAATAACATGTTACCTGGAACTTTTGGTACTTTATCTTGCTAGGTCATCTTAGGTCACCGGTCTATGACATCATGAATGACACTTCTCGACCATATTTGCACGAAATGGCGGATTATTGCATTTTTACATGACATTGTGACCTAGTGACACATTTTATGTGCCTTAGGCGAATACATGACTAGACTGATGTTCGGATATTGCCCTCTTTGCCATTCCAAGGTTATTCATGGTCGACGACCTAAGTTGACCTTGGGTAACCTGTTTTAGCTTCATGATCTATAATTATGATAAGCCCTGAATCCGATTTCACCGTCCACTTTCACCCTGAGCTGGGTGAAAGAAGTGGCTCAACAAGCATTTTATTAAGTTTCCAAGTGTGGGGTCGGCCCACATGGCATGATCTGACCTGTGAGCAGTGTTAAAATAATGGTTTCTCTTTAGGTGTGTGATGTCCAAACAGTACAGCAGGATGTCGAAATCGCCACGGAAATAATGTGAGGTGAAATACTTGTGAAATCCTTCCAACCCAGTTTTGAGACAATTGAGTACATATGACTTTAACAATTTTGCATGTTTTGAGATGTATCTAATTTGGGGGTAACGATATCAATGATAAAGATACAAACACATATGCTATAAACCAGCATTAGATAACATAGCGCACCATAGATGATCCCTTTACCTGGAATTTCGCTACGGGATGTTCGGCATCACGACCTCGGATCCGTTATGGTGAGCAAAAGTATGATGCATATAAATGGAATACTGTTACAAGCAAGGCATGAAGACTTCGCAAACATACACCGAGGAGCAAGATGTTCATGCATCTTTAGGAAGGATGTCGATTCAGTGATCAGTAAGTGGTATATTCCACTATTTCACGAATAATTTACCACTGTCCGTGACCAATGTCCTAAATGGAGCTTTAGATATGTTATCACATCCGTAGAGCACCGACGATCATAACTAGAAGTCCATATGTGGTGTAGTTTAGAAAGCTTTTGCGATCAACTTATGAGAAGTCTAGATTTCCGCGAAAATTTGACCTTGAATCTGACCTGGAAGATTACGTGTCACCTCCTGGTACAAAACTCCGGCGAGAATCGTGAGATCTCGTTCCAGTCTACACGTCTGTTTTTGTTTCGTCTTTAGCACGTTTCGTTTGGAAATCCCAGTGGTCGCACCCCTTCCCCCTCCACTGGCGAAGGTGGCAAAATGCCGCACACAGGCGAGGGTTAACGTATCCACACAGTATGGCACGTCCACCTGGTGCCCGCGCCCATGACCTTGCCTGGCGAGTTGTCAACTGGCCATACCACCCGGAGGCGTTGATAGCGAACACGTAAAGCGATTGTGTCAAGGCGGAGAAGCCTTTGCAGGTCAGTTCTCTATCCACTGAGCTAACAGGGCTACAAAATCTCCCGCCAGATATGTGAAAATTGCATCCACTGTCATCCTACTTGCACCCATTTTGTATTTCTATGACAATCCAGTATCTATCCAGAATGAAAAAGCATGAGGTGAAAGCTATCCTTTAAGGTCAAAACAGCCTCCGTCGAGTGTTAGCTTCCACTTAAATTGCAAAATTGATCGACACTGGACAGCACTGACATCCCATCAACATCTACGATCACACAACCACACCGACATACCACCAACGTACAATCACAAATAGCACCGACAGCGGCCTAGACACGCCGACACATCACGCCGAGAGCACCGACACAGTACCGACATACACCACCGTGTGGCATCGACAGCGGCCCAGGGAGCAACGACACATCACCGATATACACCATCGTGACATCGACAGCAGCCCAGACAGCACCGACACAGTACCGACATACACCACCGTGTGACATCGACAGCGGCCCAGACAGCACCGACACAGTACTGACATGCATCACCGTGTGACATCGACAGCGGCCCAGACAGCACCGGCACAGTACCGACATACACCACCGTGTGACATCGACAGCGGCCCAGACAGCACATACACAGTACCGACATACACCACCGTGCGACATCGACAGCGGCCCAGACAGCACCGACACATCACCGATATCCACGATCGTGTGACATCGACAGCAGCCCAGGGAGCACCGACACATCACCGATATCCACGATCGTGTGACATCGACAGCGGCCCAGACAGCACCGACACAGTACCGACATACACCACCGTGTGACATCGACAGCGGCCCAGACAGCACCGACACATCACCGATATCCACGATCGAGTGACATCGACAGCGGCCCAGACAGCACCGACACATCACCGATATCCACGATCGTGTGACATCGACAGCGGCCCAGACAGCACCGACACATCACCGATATCCACGATCGTGTGACATCGACAGCGGCCCAGACAGCACCGACACATCACCGATATCCACGATCGTGTGACATCGACAGCGGCCCAGAGAGGAGACTCAGTACCGACATACACCACCGTGTGACATCGACAGCGGGCCAGAGAGGAGACTCAGTACCGACCCACCCATTCACATAACACTGGAATTTGCACGCAATCGGGTGTGACAAAAACTCAACATGTTTGTATAGATGCATCGCCGTTCCCAACATCACCTTAAACACTGTTAAAATAATAAAAAGCTACGCATTGAACAGCTCAGAACACTAACTCCTGATACCGAACATGCAGGATGTAAGAATGAACTTACTTAAGTGGCCATTTGCCTGGTAGGCCCGGGAAATTGAAGTCAATAAACTCCCTTTTCAGCTCCTTGTGAAGATTTGCGTATTCGCGATATCTCCGGGAGCAGAGGTGCCTCCCAGCCATGTAAATGTTATATACCTGAAACAACCAGCCACATTTTGGTAAACGCTGAGTAACAATACACACATACTGCAAGATTTATCGACTTGTTGAATATCTGCAAGCATTATCGAGCACAGCATCTTCCTCAGCAGCCAAAGCTCACAAAAGTGTTGCCCCCTGCAGGACTAACCCCATCACTGTCGAGCTCGTTTGAGCCTGAATCTGGAGAGGGGGCGGATTCCGCCTCCTCACTTCAGATCTAGGGATCTATTTGTCCGATTTCCGAACTGCATAGCTCAACAGAATTCTAATCGTCTACTTTAAACTTTTTGGATGTCAAAATGTTTCCAATAGCGAGGTCAGGGGACCAAAAGGGGAAAATTGAATGGAACAACTTGGAACTGTTTATTTTCACCTCAATGATATTGTGCATAGATGGGCATAAGTCATTCTTAATGATTCAAAGCACAACTTGATGTTCGTACAAGCAGATGTAAAAGTTAATGGCGTAGTCACGAGCCTAATGCAGGGTGGGTATCATTGGTACTTTGTAGCTGGTCATTCTTCGCAGTCAGTGCAACAAATACCTATTATTTTGTCATTCTTACCTTACACAAATATTTACCGTGAGGACTTTGATTAGAGTCGCCAGACAACTATATTAGGGAGAATACCGAGAAGCCGGAGTTTGAAAATTATTGCAATAATTGGCCATTTGGAAAATATCCTGGCTCTGCCACTGCTTGTGGTACATTATTGTCATTTGTCCCCAATTCACCCCACTCTCCCAACTTTTCGATGACAACGTAATTGATACTGCTTCGAGAAAACCGGTCACATGCTGCTCATTTTTCCTCCTTGGATCCGCCCCTGACATGATTAGGCTAAAAATAAGCATTTCCGTGGGTAAGCAAGGTAATATGAGAAGTTGAAATTTAAATTATAGTCACATGAACCACAAAACAATAAAAATATTGAGATGAATGTGTCGCTTCAAGTTTTCGGCAAAACCTGTCGGAGATTCCTCCTAATATGCGCTCTTGAAGGCACCTCTGATAACTGTCAAACATAAAAATTGGCGAGAAGTAGAAAAAAGGAAGTTAGGAAAAGTCACAGAGTTCCACGCTCCTATCACAAAATGTTAAGGGTGGCAAACATAACCCCCTCCCCTACCGGAACAGGGTAACTGGATATTGATGCCTAGAAAGCATCACATGTACAACCGTTTCTGGTGATGGACAAGGTTTGCAGGCTGTGGGCATACGTGAAATATGGTCTGTACATGCATATGGCATGTGCAAATATTGACTGAAGAATGCATACATCACATGGTGACCAAATAGTTGGATCGAATTGGGTGTTGATCGATTGATTATTTGGGCTTAGGGGCGCATCAACTGCTACTGGTTATGTAGCGTGTGAGAAAAGCAATTGCAAAAGCAATAGTTGGCTAATCCAAAGTAAGGACAATTTCAGTTGTGAGCAAACCTGTTTGCTACCTAGCTTTGATGCAGCAGTCCTGCCACACTTGATCTGTTAAGTTATACCTAGCGTAAGAAGAAATGAATATGTATTAACAAGTACAAGATCTCGGTACATATCCTGAATTGCTGCAATTATGTCCTTTACTGATCATGCTTGCACTCATTTTCCACTTTGACACCACCTTTCCAGGGACCAATTCGACTCCCACATTCTGCCACTGGATGAACTTTGGGACACTGGAGCACGTTAGATTATATTGAATACAACCAGTCCAACCTGTAACACAAACATGAAGCTAGCCCCAGGATACTATAAGTCACGTGCTTACCGAATTGTTGCTGAAATAACCCAACAAACTACAATACTCAATGTATTACGACAAAGCAATGGTTTTGAACCAACAGGATATTCTGGTACAAGAAATAAACAATGTCAAGATGCATATTTAAGCATTTCATACAACAAAACAAAATTGATGTCTAACATAGCAAAACAATAAGATGCTTGCTGGTTTTTCGTGGGGTATTGTTCCGTTGCAGAAAGCAATGGAAATAAAATCACCTAAGTATAAAGCCAACTGCTACTGGTATATACCTGGTATATACCTCCTGGTATATTGAAGGTCGTATATTTTCTTTACACGCAAGTATAAAGCCAGTTGAGTTCATGGCTGAAACACTCACAAAGCCTTCCAGCCACTTCAAATGAGTCTGCAATGGCGAAGCAACACAGCATAGCAATATCATGACATAATGGATCATACCAGATGTAATCTCGAGCATACTGAAGTCATAGCCCAAAGATAGCTGAAGCGATTTCTATAAATAATGACTTCACCCAGCTGAATACATACATTGGCATACAATTTCGAATATTGCTAATGATGCACATGGTTATAGCACCGCACTTTTGCAGATAATGGATGTCAGTGGAATAATCACACCACTCCAAATCAATCCGTTTCTAGAAAGTGCACATGGCTGGGATCCTTCCACGAATTCCCTTCAATATAGTAATGATAAGTGCGCTCACCACAAACTTTTCACCCATTCGCTCCACTGTCGTACACTCTGGGATGGAGATGGGCAGTGAGCGCTTCTCCGAGTAATCGATGGGCACTAAAGTACCCCCTTCTTCATTTGGCTCCAGTCGCTCCGCCTCCTGCACCAAGAAGGTTGGAGTTATGCAATGTGGTGTGATGTGACAGATGTGCATGCATCCAGACAGACATGCATGTTGACACAGAGAACATAATTTGCAGCCCACGCCTAAGGTACAATACAGTTGACAGAAACACTGTCAGTCGTGTCATTTTACAAGGGCAAGCATTGGTCAAGAGGTCATACCGATGTTCCTGAAAAAAGAATGACTGTTTACAGTAGCTGACGATAAACTTCTTCATGACACAACAGTTCACGAAATGACCTTGCAGGCCGCTAATAGCAGTGATGTATTTAATTCTGGCATACTGGCAGCATGCAGCAACATCCAGGGATCATAGTCGGGTTAAGTTAGATCGCCGTAAGTCATTTCAGAAGTACGCATCCCACATACCACGGCACGATAATACGTGGCGCTCGCGGAGGCCAGGACAGGAGGAAAGTGGCGGTGGCGGCCTGACGGACGAACCTGAGTCGAGACTGAGATGACTGTCAGCGTCAGACTGTCCCCGCCAGACTTGATGTGCTCCACCACCTGCTTGTGGGTGGCGCCCTCCACATTCATACCGTTCCTGTGGCACGGCCACATGCCAATCATAGGTGGCATGTCAGGTCGGGTCGGATCACACGTCAGTCTCGAGGTCGGATGTCTCGCACGACAGCAGTCAGCCCTTGTCTGAGCCACAACCTCAATGTCGGATCACACGTCAGCCTCGAGGTCGGATTTCTCGCACGACAGCAGACAGCCCTCGTCTGAGCCGCAAAATCAATGTTGGATCGCAAATGCAACCTCTGGATTGCGTTGATGGCCAAATGCCTCTTCATATCCCAATGCCCATGACACTGATGGGAAATAAGTTTTGAAAAAAATTGGCCATGCCCGTCCTTGAAGATTGTCAATTCGCTGGGTCAGCAATTTCTTTACCATTATATGAATCATGTTCAGGGCTGGAAACAAGATATTGTCTTGGATTTAGTCTTCCAACATTATCCTTTACATAAAAACATCCACTACTTTTTCTCCTTGGAATGTTCAATGGTGTTGTTTGATAATGAAGTGATGGAAATGAAAGGGAGCCCTGACAACCAAGGCCAAAATAGCCTATCCAGATTTGATGACCGAAAAATTATCATCCACAAACCCAGGATAACGAAATACAAATCCAGCCTGGGTAAGCTCGCACCTGCATTAGTTTAACATTATCCTCTCCCCTTCTCTCTTTCTGCCTCCCCTCGTGCACCCGTGCTACTTACACCTCAAGAATGCGGTCGCCCTTGAGGATGCCGGCCCGCTCGGCTGCGCCGCCCTCCAGCACGGCAGAGACGTGCTGCAGGGGTCCGTACAGCTCGCCGTTGATGCTGCGTAGCTGACCACCCTCGCATATCTGGACGGCAAAACACTCATCCGGAACACACACACCGAGTGATAGTGACCACAGTGATCTTCACCAGCGTGAACAATGAACAATACACAATTTGGGTAGCAATTCAGTTTTTGGTTTGCCTGGAGGTAATCAAAACACAATAATTAACATCGAATTAGCGTACAAGCGTGAGAGCAAAATCAGCACGCCCATGTTCTGTCCTACAATCGGCGTACTAAAGCGCGGAACAAATAAACGACTATAAGATCTATTAAACTGAATCATTGATGTATTGATGTAGATGTAGTATGGCTATGACATAGCCATACTATACAAATACACACCTGACCGCGAACATTGAAGCCGAATCCTGTGTCCGTTCTTGATATGGCGACACATCGCGGTCCGCGGGCAGCCACCACGTCCGGTTTGCGCCTCATCCGGCCGTCCATCCCATCCCTGAGGCACAACACAGATGTGGCCACGGACGACACACTGTTCCAAAGCTATGATAGATCAGTCCATCTTTGAGGTACGACAAATGCGGTCATTCCATCCTTGTAACTTGACACAAATGTGCTACCTTATACCTGTGTCACGACACAGATGTCGCTATCACATTCCTGTGATACGACACGGACGTGACCCCACCACATGTCCCACAGAACCACACGAATATCTAATTCCTATGCTATAAGGTTAAAATAGTGGCTCTTCATTGGGTGTGCGATGTCAAACAGTAGGCAGCAGCGGATGCAGGGCGTCAATGGGGAGCTCCCCTTGGGCCCAAGAGGGCTGCATAACACGTGTTTTAACATAGGCCGTGATGAAGCCCATAATAAAGTATTGGTCCCAGAGGGAATTCTGGCGACCGAAGAGAGCTCCAGTGCTCACAACTGAAGTGCCCTTGAGCCGACATGACGGGCCCCTGAGCCGACATGACAGGCCCCAGGGCCGACATGACAGGCCCCAGGGCCGACTTGAAGGACAGCTGGGCCGACTTGAAGGACAGCTGGGCCGACGGGAAGGACAGCTGGGCCGACGGGAAGGACAGCTGGGCCGACGGGAAGGACAGCTGGGCCGACGGGAAGGACAGCTGGGCCGACGGGAAGGACAGCTGGGCCGACGGGAAGAGCAGCTGGGCCGACGGGAAGAGCAGCTGGGCCGACGGGAAGGGCAGCTGGGCCGACGGGAAGGGCAGCTGGGCCAACGGGAAGGGCAGCTGGGCCAACGGGAAGGGCAGCTGGGCCGACGAGAAGGGCAGCTGGGCTGACGCGAAGGGAAGCTGGGCCGACGGGAAGGACAGCTGGGCCGACGGGAAGGGCAGTTGGGCCGACGGGAAGGGAAGCTGGGCCGGCGGGAAAAAACCCTGGGCCGATGTAGTGCTCCAGGGCCGACGTGAAGGGTCCCTTGGCCGACGAAATGGTCCCTGGGCTGATGGAGATGGTCCCGGGCCGAAGAAGAGGGCCTCCCTCGACAGAGAGTTCACACGGGCAGACGCCGAGGGCTTCGGTCCGGGCTAACGCGAAGGGCCTCAAAGCCGACGGAGGGGGCCCGGGTAGGTGGAAGGAGGTGGCCATGGAGATGGTCACGGAGCCGGCGGAGGGCTCCAAGCGGCCGGAGAGGTCCCCGAGCCGATATGAAGTGCCCCTGGACCCAGGGGCGCCACTGGATTTTCCTAAGATGGCGTACACATTTCAAAGGGCCCCTAGTAGACTGGGCCCTCTTCGAGTGATATGGATCCATGACTACTCAGGAGCCTTCGCCTTTATAGAGGCTCCGGCCCCCTCCTATGACCCCGGACACTCTCTCGTGGCAAGGGACCTTTCCATCGATCCAGGAGCCATCTTTGTTGGCTCAGAGCCCTCCGGTGGCCCCGGATCTTTTCCGGTGATAGGGCACTCTCTGTCGGATGAGGGACAACCATACCCTCATCACCAAAGATATCCTTGATGGATGAGGGACAACCACTCCCTCATCACCAAAGATATCCTTGTTGTGTGACCTCAAAGCACTGCCAGAGGCTATAACTCTGAAAAAGTACTTGGTCGATCTGCCATGGAATGCACCAGTTGAAAGACATCTACCATTGATGAGCCCACTTTTAGGTCCTTCAAGTCTAATTGAATATTACTATTTGCATCACTACTATTAGCCACTCCTACCAACTTCATGTTATCAGCAAATCTTAACACCCTATTTCTCAGCCCTACCTCAATGTTTTTCACAAAGATGATAAAGAGAAGTGGCCCAAGAACAGAACCCTGTGGCACTCCACTCAGAACATCCTTCCATTCATATTTGCATCCAGTTAAGACTACCCTTTGTTTCTGTTCCCTTAACCATGCCTCAATCCAACCTAGAACTTTTCCATCAATCCCATGTTGCTGTAGTTGCTGAATTAGATGCCCAAGTGGAACTTTGTCAAAAGCTTGGCTAAAGTCCAAGTGCACAAAATCCAACCTGCTTTGATTGTCTGCTTCTTTAGTTATATACTCCATGAACTCCAATAGGTTAGGTAAACAGGATCTTCAAGATCAAAATCCATGTTGAGTATCTCTTAAAAGGTTGTGCATATCTAGATGAGTCTGAGCATTCTGTTTGACCAGTTTTTCTAGCACCTTGCAAACAACTGAGGTCAAACTGACTGGCCTGTAGTTTCCTACACACTTGATACTTCCCTTTTTGAATGCTGGCACTACATTTACATTTTGCCAATCTTCAGGTACTTAATAATACTATATAGAAAGCCTGAAAATGAAACTTAGCACACTGTACTAGCTTTAGCACACTGCACTAAGATCCTAGCATATACATATCATCTGGTCCAGAAGCTTTATTAGGTTTTATATTCTGCAACTGCTTTTCTACAGCTTCTGCAGATATTGTACAATCCTCCAACCTATCATCTGCCATAAGATAACTTTCAGTTGTCTCCAAAGTACCAAAGTTCTCTTTAGTAAAAACTGATGAGAATTGTTTGCTTAGGGGCTATATCACAATCATCGACCACTATTTCACCATCTACCTTCAGTGACCCTACACATTGTCCAACACAAAGCACCTTTTGTGTGATTTTCCTTCCCAACTGAAAAGTAACCACTTGCAGAGTAAATGGAAAGTCACTCCATCTTAATCATGGTCATTAATTAACATTCTACTGGGAAGAAATCATGACTTAAAAATTACTTCAAAGCACAACTTCAACATTTGATCTTTAATTGTTTTGGGAATGAAAAGTTATCCAGATACAAGCAGATAAAGTTGAAATACTTAACTTTCAAAGAGCAGCAGCATTGAAAATGTCAGCCTACTCTGGACAGGATTGGAAAAATAGGCAGTTCCCAGAACATTATCCTCTCTAGAAAACGATCTCCATTTTTCTCATTTGGAGGTTGAATGGTGCTCCTTGACAATGAACTGCTCTTTGATCAAGTATTCAAGATTGACTTAGAAAGTACAAACTGAAATCCCTATGCACATGTTTGAAGAAAAATATCCTCTCTCTATTAGATTATCCAGGAATTATCCTTTCAACATCCAGGACAATACAGTAGAAATACAACACTGATTCTGGATGCCCTGTCTAGAGAGGATGAGTGAGCACATATACCCTTCTTGCACACTGTGGCACTGTCAACCAAACAACCTTGACCAGTAGCCATATGGCTCCCTGGCATGCAAGTCAGCAGGCCAGTTGGGTGGTAGCATGCAATAATGGAATATGGGACTACTTTTGCTCTGGTTTGTTTTTTGTTGTTTTTTGGTGTTTTCTGATGATATTTTAATGAATTTGATATTACATTCTTTGGTAACCTAAAACTTTCTTTTATATATGAGTGCTTCAAGTTGTAGCACCTATCTTGATAGGCAGTCATTTCACAAAGAAAAGAACATGAAAATCATTCAAATAGCATTATAAAAAATGCCACACATTTTTTACAGTACAGATGTCATCCCTTTTCACTTGAAAAAAATATGTGAAAAATGAACAGAGGGGTTTTTGGTGAGGTAGCATATATTTAAGAATGGGTAAATTTGCACATTAAGGTAATTGTTGAATGCTTGAAATTTATTTTTACAATGCAATCTTTACCATATTTTGGGGTGTTATTTTGTCTCCCAATTGAAAGGCATGCATTTGCAGAGTAAATGAGTGGTCACATCATATTCAGCACATTCATAAACATTACATTGATAAAAGATATTCCAATAAATCAGAAATTACCTTTAACTGCAAATGTACCCTTTATAACGAAGTGACCAGACACCTAGTCATCTTTTATAACTTAGTTTGTAAATGGGGTTTAGGGGTGCATCAACTGCAGTGGTCATGCAGTGCCCATAACAGTTAGTCATACAGTATTGACTAAGCAAAGGCTAGTTGAGATGACTTCATATACACATTTCCAAACAAGTTCTTGTCAAGATGTAAATTAGAACGTAATGGTTTTACTAATACTAGCCAAGGTATTAGTGTGGTGCATATATTAGGTAAAATTGTATTTCTGAGAGGAAGCAAAAGAGATTTCCTGCTTAAACAAATGGCAACTCGTCCCCCAGTAAGTCCTGTAACGAGACTGAAGTGCGTCCAAAATGATGTCTGCTCCTGAGCAAGTCGGCGACACACAACCAACATATGTTGTATTGACAATATTTTGTAGATCAGTTTCACAAAATGAAATTCCAACCGATTGGAAAATGGCAAATGTAGTTCCTATTTTCAAGAAAGGAGAAAGAGGGAAAGTTGAAAACTATAGGCCAGTAAGCCTCACATCACTAGTCTGCAAGGTACTTGAATCAATTATCAAGGATAAAATAGTTAGTTTTCTGGAAGGAAACAGAGTGATTCAAGATACTCAACATGGGTTTAGAAAAGGGCAATCGTGTCTCACAAATCTCTTGGACTTTTTTAATTTTGCTACAGAACAATTTGATAAGGGAAATCAGGTTGATGTAGCATATCTTGACTTTAGCAAGGCCTTTGACAAGGTACCTCATAAACGGTTAATGATGCAGCTTCAAGCCCATGGTATTGTGGGTAACATCCTAAAATGGATAGGGTTGTGGCTTTCAGATAGACAGCAGAGAGTGATGCTAAATGGTACAAAATCATCATGGCAAAATGTTCTTAGTGGAGTCCCCCAAGGGTCAGTACTGGGACCACTATTGTTCATTATGTTTGTAAATAACATTGAAAGTAGCCTAAGCAGTAAGGTTTTGAAATTTGCAGATGATTTGAAGGTCTTTACGGCAATAACAGGGCACAATGAGCAGGTCTTGCTGCAGAAAGACTTAGACGAGCTTGTGAAGTGGTCCAAAAAATGGCAAATGAAATTTAATTTTGATAAGTGCAAAATCATGCATGTAGGTAGGCAGCATATCAAGGCTCCATACTTGATGGGTGGCCAAGTACTATCTGTGACTCAGCAGGAGAAGGACTTAGGTGTTATTTTTAACACAAAATTGGGGGCATCAGAACAGACCAAAGAAGCCAGGAAGAAGGCACTAAGAATGCTTGGGGCAATAAATAGGAATGTATCATACAAAAGTGATGAAGTCATCAGGAAGCTTTATTGTGCATATGTCAGGCCACATCTGGAATATTGTGTCCAAGCTTGGTCCCCTAGTTATGAAAAAGATTGTTGGCTTTTAGAGAGAGTACAAAAGAGGGCAACAAAAATGGTGAATGGTATGGGCAACCTGGCATATGAGGAAAGATTGAAGAAATTGAACATGTTTTCACTTAGATATAGAAGGCTGAGAGGAGATCTCATCGAGGTCTTTAAATTTGTTCATGGTCAGGAACAGGGTTATCTCAGGGAACTGTTTGAATTTAACAGAAATGATGCAATTAGAGGTCATCAATTCAAAATTAAAGTTAATCACAGCAGGACAAGGTTAAGACAGTCCTTCCTCACCAACAGGGTAGTAGAACACTGGAACCAGCTGCCAGAAACCATTGTCAGTGGCAACACACTTAACATCTTTAAGAACAGCATAGACAATCATTATAAGAATAGGGGGCTTGTTTTTCTGTATTCCAGGGAGAGTTGATCAACACGTTTGATGGACAACTGGTTCAGTGTACAGAGTGCAACCAAGAAGGGCCCTTGTGGCTCATAGTTGCACTGATCTTTTATTTCTTTATGTCTTTATGTCTTTGATAGTAGTGTGGCATCTTGGGCACAGTGGCTTTTGGTCACCACTCAGTTAGTTATTGGGGCTTTAGGGCGCATCGACTGCATTGGTCATTTAGCACCCATTGGTCACCACTCAAGAGGTATCTGTGGGTGCTGGGTAATCTTCAAGTATTACCCCTCATGCTTTCTTTACATCAACAATGTATCCAAACCATCGTCAGCTGACTGCCAGTCAGCTGTTGGTGATGTCACTCGAACATACAGAGGGGAGGGTGTGCAGATGCTATTTCACAATGGTGAAAACCTAACCTAACCTAACATTAACCTAACCTAACCTGACCCTTATAAATATTCCTGGTGATGCCCTTGGATCATTCAGTGCACCCGGCTGCGGGGTGTCGGTACATTTGAGTGACGTCACCAACGGCTGGCTGGCAGTCAGCTGATGATGGCTTGGATGCATTGTTGAGATAAAGGAAGTGTGAGGGGTAATACTTGAAGAATACCTGGGTGCTGTATGTGACCTATTTGCAGCCGGCATAGTACCACCTTGTGGCGTCTAGTTCTATGTGATGACGATGACCAATCACCAACACGGTGCTTGATCCTCCTTAACTTGTCCATCTTGTATAACTTGATGACTGGGTAACTAGGTAGGTAGGTAGGTAGGTAGGCAGTCATAAGTTATTGCAGAACTGGACTTTTGAGGTAATATCAATGGAGACAGGGTGTATGAATCAATGGAGACGAAGATTACGACCGGTAATCTTCAAGTATTACCCATCACACTTTCTTTATAGGAAGCGTGTATATTCACCCATGAGCCGATTCACACAGTAAATGGTCTCCTGTGTATATCACGACAAATCTGAGTGTATATACCACCAAACCGCGCTGGCAGCGCAGCGTCACAGCAGCATGAAGTTTTTCCTTCTTAAGGTTATCGTAATGGAGAGATGTCACTTTTTGGGGAAGCCAAGCGCCAAAATGAAACGTTCTTGAGATAACAAAAAACCTTTCCTTATTTGAAAGACACCCCCATTTGCTATGCACAAACGGAATCTATTTGGGATTTTTTGCTTATAATTATTGTACATTTAATCCAAAGAAAATCTTGCAGTCCCACAACACCTATGAAGGGAAAATGGTATTGGGCGAGCAAAGTATGGAGGGAGTAGCGGGATTCTACTCAATGACAGAACTGGGATAGCGCTAGGGAATGTGGGGATATAACTTTTGGAGGCGTCAACATGCTGTCAGGTCAGGGTCCAGGCACGTAGCCAGACGAAATCATCAAGGGTGACGATCGTCTCCTTCCCTGGCTTCACCCAGTGTGCGTAAATCCATGGGCGTCAATGGCGGGAACAGGGTGGGGGCACTGGGAGCATGTTCCCCCGCGAAAATTGGCACCCCTCCCAGAAGGCTTGAGTGAACCCCTGTCAAATTTGTCAGCCAGATTCGCCCCTCTGAGAGAAAAAGTGGCCCTTTCAGTGTGCTAGAGTTCATCCTGTTCCAAATTTTCAGCCGGAGGCGCCCCTCTGAGAGAAAAAGTGGCCCTTTCAGTGTGCTGGAATGCACACTGCTCTACATTTTCAGCCAGATGCGCCTCTTGTAGGAAAAGGCGCCCCTTCACTGTGTTCGAGTACACCCCCTATTTGTATTCCAGAGGCGACCCTCTGAGAGAAAATGCGACACTTTAGTGTGCTCGAGTACACTCCCCCGCACGAATTTTCCAGCCAAAGGTGTCCCTCCGAAGAAATGGCGCCCCTCCAGAGACAAAGTGTCTCCATGACAATTCCTCGATCCGCCCCTAATAGGCGTGATACTAAACGCAATTTGCGAACATGATTTCCTGGGGCCTAGACTCCTTAGGAGGGGGACACATTTCCGCAGTACTCCGAGTTGTCTGAAGGTCTGTGGGGGAAAAGTGACCCTCTGAGACGACAAAGCCCTTAGGTAGGCTCAAGTGCTCTTCAGGCTCCTCTCCCTCAGCGGATTTGTCCAATGAATGGACGCCGAATGCGCCCATCCGAGGAAATGTGCCTCCATAACATACCTGGATCCGCCCATGATATGTCTGTGGTGGAGATGGTCTCGTCGCCGCCAGCCACGACGGAGGCAGCTGTTGGGTCGGAGGCTTCGGTGACCGCAGTAGCTACCCGAGAGGCCGAGTCAGTGGTGGTGGTGACTGTGCTGTCACAGCCCAGTGGGTTTGCACCGCGGCGTATCAGCATCAAAATGCTCAGAAGTCAGAGACGAGATTGGGCTTCCCCTGGCGTGCGGTTATGGTTACATCCTGCACCCTCTCGCCCCAGCCCGAAGAACCCCTCAAGGCGGTCCTGTGTTAGATGACGCGTTAGGAGGAACGTCCTATCCCCATATTTCCACCGTACGTCTTGGAAGGGCCTCGCACCGACCGCTCCCTCAATAAGAGGCTAAAATGGGAATATGGCTATAAAAAGGCTAAATGGGATACAAGTGGCGCGAGTCCCTCACACATAGCCCCTATATATCGTGCAGCAATGCTGTCAGAGTCGCCTCATGTGCTGCCTGCCCCCCAGTGTCCTCAATATATTTTTTCACCAACTGTGCGGCTGAAGGCGAAGTTGTTTCGCAATAGTAGATGATGGTAAGAAAATACCGATGAGGCAAATGCATATGGGTGTATGTATATATATATATATATATATATATCCAGCATACGCCTAAAGGGCCTATGCTGGATGTCCAAATCGTATTCCAGCAGGGCTTGGCGCCATCGTTGCAAGCGAGGTGCCATGTTCTTGGAAGTCGTGAGCCACTTCAGAGCCCAGTGGTCCGTGAGCACCCGCGTTTTCGGCCTATCAGATAGTCCCGGAAGTGTCTGACGGCCCATACAAGTGCGAAGCATTTAGACTCGCACGCTGAGTACTTCCTTTCCAGTGGTCCAGTTTTCTTTGAGGCATAGGCGATCACTCTTTCCTTTTCCTCACCATGTTGCTTCCCCAGGACAGCCCCCATCCCCGTGGAACTCCCGTCTGTCATTAGGATGAAGAGCTTCATGAAATCCGGAAGTGCTAGCACAGGTTCGTTAATGAGAGCTATCTTCAGACTTTCGTATGCTTTTTGTTGCTCTTCGCCCCAGGCGAACGGCATCTTCTTCTTGGTCAGTTATGTTAGTGGCTGTGCGCGTCTACTAAAATCTGGAACGAATGATCGATAGTATGAGGCCATGCCCAGTAGAGATCGAACGGCTTTGACGGTCTTGGGTGGTTGGAGGTTCAGGAGAGCCTGGACGTTCCCCGGGTCGGGACGGATCTCCCCTGGCGAGATCAGATGCCCTAGATACTTCGCCTTCTCCTTCGCGAAAACACACTTCGAGGGTTTTAGCTTGATGCCAGCTTCTTGGAGTCGTCGGAAGATGAGCCCCAAATGCGTCAGGTGATCATCCAGTGTCTAGGAGAAACAGATGATGTCGTCGATGAAGACATGACAAAAGCGCCCTGTGTAGACCGATAGGATGTGGGACATCAGCCTTTGATACGTTGCCGGTGCGTTTTTTAGGCCGAATGCACTTTGATGAACTGGAAGAGTCCTAGGAAGCATCTGGAAGCAGTTTTGTGCCGATCCTGCTCCGCCATCTTTACTTGCCAGTAGCCTTGCTGACGGTCCAAGCAGCTGAAGATTCGACCCTCCCCCATGGTGTCGAAGATTTCGTTCCGGGTTAACGGAAGGGGGTAGTGGTCTGCTCTGGTAATGTCATTAATACCGCGGTAATCGATACAGAAGCGGGTTTCTCCATTCTTTTTGGGGACTAGCACCACTCCGGCGGCATATTCCGAGGTCGATGGCTCAATCACTCCCTTCTTGAGCATGTCTATGACTTCTTGCTCGATGATCTCTTTATGGGAGTGAGCTGATCGGTAGGCTGGCCTCCTCACTGGCTTGTCCGTGGTCAGGTCGATCCGGTGTTCTAGTAGGTCACATGTGCCGAGACTACCATCCCATGACAAGCAGTCTTCGTGGTCCTGAATAAGTTGAAGAATGCTGGCCCGTTGCTTTTTTGTTAGTTTTCCGGTATCTATTTCACTGTCCCACCCTGGTTGACCCGGGTCGATGCTGGTGATCTTGATTGGTTTTGCAGGTGATGTTTCGCAAGCTCTCTGAGTGGGAACAGCTTTTGACTGCCGGCCGATGGACTCTTGATTTTCGAGGATTTGGCCGTGTATCTAGGGTTTTACCGTTGACTTGTGATGTTCTGCAGCGACTGAAAGGGCCTCAATGTTCGCTGATAGCGTCCTCCCGAGTTCCATTGGGATTTCGGTTCGACCCCCTACTGATATTTTGTGCTGTTTCCCATGGATGGTTATGTCTTGGCTCCTGATGAAGTCGAAACCGATGATGGCATCATACGTCAGCTCCGGGCAAACGTATGTCCAATGACTCAGGGAGTGATCCCCGAGGGTGAACTTGAGTAGCGCCTGGTGGGTCGCATCCAGCTCGTGTCCGGTAGCCGATCGCAGGTGAGCTGGAGGAGGCCTTGTAGTGAGGTGCTGGGTTTTGAGGGTAATAGTTCGAACCAGGGTGACCATTGACCCGGTGTCCACCAGTGCTGTGCTAGTTTGTCCGTTAATTTTCAGATTCTCTACGCAGGCATCGATGCCTTGCCGATCCCGGTGTGGCCCGTCAGTTCCTTCTTGTAGGGGTTTTTCATGAGTGGCTAAAACCTTTCCCATAAACATTCGTGATCCAAGGGCTTGGTGGATTGGTGTTGGTTGGTTATCCACTTGTGAATTGGTTTAATTTACTCGCTGCAGTGGGCTTGAACTCTGGACTGCGTTTTGAAGGAGATTTCTGGGCTTTTGGGTCGGCTGTTCCCCTAGTACAGCCGACGCTTCTCGTTTTCCGAGGGTCGGGCCTGAGTTGACCACGGGCACATCCTGCGCATGTGTCCAGTGCGGTGGCAGTTAAAGCACTGTCTTCTTTCGAAATCTGCTTGCTCCTATGTGTCGCGCCACTGTCCCCAGGGACCTGTGGACGGATCTGTATCGTTTCTTCCCACCTGAGTTCTATGCCAGCTGGTCCTCCCCTTTGGGGCTTTGAAACTCTAGCTCGGGTGCCGTGGTAGGGGCAGGGCTCGTTGAACTGATCTTCCTGGTCACTGCTCCGGCTGTTGATACTCCTGCGGTGCCTTGGACGCGATCCTACATTTTCTCCTGGGTGTGGACGGGCTCGCTGATGACGTCTCTCGTCCTCTTCGCTGCTGTCTTCAGCTTCGTCCTCGTACATTACCTTCCTTGACGGTGATTTGGCCTTGCGGGTGTCCTGGAGTGGCTTAGCTTCCCCTTTTTGCGCGTCGCCTTTCTTTGTCTGGTCTCTCAGGCCCAGTGCTGCCACAATGTGTTCTACTAATCCACGATGAGGGACGTCCCCGGTCCCTTGTTCACAACAGCTCAATACTTCTTCCTCCTTAAGGGCTGATTCCAGGCCTTCTTCGGCTGCTACTTCGATTGCTTCATCGAATGAACGGCACTTATTTCTCCAAACCATCGGCCGAAGGCTACTTCGGAGACCCCGGGTGAAATTGGTTCGACGGAGGTAATCTAACATTGCTTTCTTAGCTTCTTCATTAATACCCTGTCCGGCCTCCTCTCGCTCTTCGCCAGCTGCTCCGACTTGACGTTCAGTTTTTGAGGCGGATAGAGAACTCTCCCCTAGGGCCAACAAGGTGAGTTTTCTCACCGTTTGGGCCCATTCCTGTACAGTTTTGACGCCCTGGGTGCCCGTGTTCAGCAAATACTGGTGCCATTGTTTCCTTCCCGTCGCTTGGTATCGCTGTCTTAGTGAGTGGCAGATGTCCTTCCAGGTTTTTATTTTTTTCTTCTGCCGGCAATTGCTCAATGTATTCGCCTGCTTCCCCTCTCATTCGGAAAAGGGCTGCTCGGAAGGTGGCGTCCTCGTTCCAGCCGTCGAAAGAGGCAGCCTTTTCTATCATCTTTATCCATTCTTCCAAGTTTTGTTGTCCGTCGAACGAATCCACTGAGTGCAGCATCCTCATGCGCTTCATCTTCGTCTGTAACGCGGTATGTGCCGTCAGTATGAGCCGCTAGTGGGTTTCCTTTCGCTCTCTTAATTGACTGGCTTCCGGATTTATCGGGTAACGTGTAATTAGGCCATTCCCTACAAGTATTTCTTCTTCCTTCCATTGTTTGTGGTCATCGGGATACCGGGAAGTAGGTGGGATGATGAAGGACACGTGAGAGGAGTTCTTTGGCGGGGAAGGGGTGAAAATCCATATTGTACGGCGCGTTCATGACCCAACTCTAGCTGGCTTTTCTATCTTCAGACGGTTTCTGATGTCACTTGTGCCACTCGCTTCCGGTAACCACTGGTGGTAACCCTGTGATAATTGATGAGATTCCCGGCAGGTGCCATTATTTCGTTGGCGGCTCTGTGTGAGCTAAACGGAGGTGACATTGACATCGGACATCCGCGTAATAGCCGTCTGCTAGGGTGTCGTGATGATTTCAGATGCCTGGACTTACGAAGTGACCGGAGACAGCTTCCCGAGTGATGATGAGATGATCTCCGATTCCGAACGGACCCCGTTGAACGTGATGCCAGGGCTGGTGCATGCATTACATCCTCTGATTGGTGTCGGTTGCTCTACCGGTCCGCATGGTGTGGCCGTCGGTGTGTCGGTGTCACCGGGGAAAATCGTCGGATGTCTCGCCGGTTGAATATTTTGGTCCTGAGAACACTCCTACTGTCGTCGGCTGATGTCTAGCGACTATAGCTGAAATTCCGCTGGTGGTCGCCCTGGGCCGAACGCCGTTACTGTGTCCAGATATCTTTATGAGGACGTGATGGCGTCGCATGCCGGGCAGCCCGATTTTGAGATGTGAGAGCCGGTGCCACGATGTCCCTTGACGTGATGACGTCCGACGAGTCCGTTGGTATAATTGGGGTGCTGCAGAGCCCACTCGGAGCTACCGTTGGTATGCTGATGTCCGTTGACTGGTCTCCAAATTTTTAGATGCGAGAGCCGGTGTCATGGTGTCCCTGGTGTGATGACGTCAGACGAGTCCGTTGGTAGAATTGGGGTGCTGCAGAGCCCACTCGGAGCTACCTTGATGTGCTGATGCCCGTTGACTGGTCTCCAGATTTTGGGATGCGAGAGCCGGTGTCATGAGGTCCCTGATGTGATGACGTCGAATGAGTCCGTTGATAGAGTCAGGGTGACGCAGAGCCGTTTGGCGTTACGGTTGATTGAGGTGATTGAGGTGTTTCCTGGTGAGACGGTCCTGTTTTGCTTGCATTTTAATTGGTGGTCGCACAGAGCCGAGTGCTGATGGGACCTACTAGCTGCGCTCAGATGTGCCGGTGATGTTATGATGGCGTCTGGCTCCCGGGTGGAAGGTTCTGGAGATTTCACATTGCCTGGTTGCCGACCTCAGTTTAATTTTGGTACAGTGGAAATCGACGAAGGCTTGCTGAGCTGGTATTCCTTCTGGTGACATGATGCGTTGGCGTCGGTGGTTCCTGTGCCGGTATCAGCGAAGCATCCGTCGCTTGATAGCACTGATATGTTTCCCCTCGGGTGACATATTGTAGTTTATGACAATCCCATGCACTGCTTCTCTCCTTTGACCCGTTGTTATCGGACGTCCTGCCGTGTGAGCCGTGGTAGAATTGTGCCGTTATCTGGCCTGATGGTATTTGCGCGTAGCCATGGGCCAACGTCCCTGATCGTTCGACGTCAGTAGTGGTGTTTCATATCCTTGCAGTGGATTCCCCTCCCCACGGACTTGCTATTTCTTTCGGTTTCAGTCACCACGGCGCTCACCGGCTTGCCCTGTAGGGCGGCGAGGTCGGGGGCGGGGTCGGTATGGGGGGATAGATGGGGAGGGGTTGGTAAGGGTGTGTCGGTCTGGTCGGGGGGCGTGGGAAGTGATAGGGGGTTGGTTGGTTGGCAGGGAGTGGTTAGTTAAATCTGGGAGGGGGAAGTGGGAGGGGGTCATAGGGGTTGTCGGGTCATGTGTTGGTAGGGGAAAAGGGAGGAGGGGGTAATAGGAGTGTTTCTAGGTCGCTGGTCGTCTTCTGTCGCTGGTCGCAGTGGTTGAAGTGATCGTCTTGGAGGCGTTTGTGTGAGGAGTTTGTGTTTGTGGCGTTTGTATTTGTCTCGTCTTGCTCCATTGCGGTGGTGGAGACGTTGAAGCGTACTACGGCGCGCCCTTCAGTTGTTTCCGCACGGCCGCCGGCCGGCGGCCATGTTTGCTACGCTCACGGGCGCTGGGCGGGTTCTCCCCATCTCGTGCCGATCTCGTTGCCGGTGGACCGGCTCCCAGCCGGTGCTGCCCACGGAGAGCGGTGATCCGCGAGTCCACCCTGTAGTATGTGCTGTCCTCATGTGTCATATCATCATGTCGTCGTATAGTCCTCTTGTCGGCGCCCCGTAACTCGTTATCCTAACACAAATTTATATAGCGAGGCCAAGTTTCTCACTACACCACTTCCATTCGTGAGTGAACCTAGCTTGATCGTGGCGCCAGGGAAGGCTAGAGGAACCGCGTGGTTGGAGACACTTAAGGGGTGGGGGTCGTAAGAGTAATGGGTGGACATTGGAGTTGAAAATGCGTCCGTCACCGGCCCTCGTCCAGCTTCGGGGCCCTCTTCAGTGTTAAAGTCCCCCTTGTTTCCTTCCATGTCCTCCACCAGCAATGCCCCCACGGGTCACCGGACCGGCAAATTGAGGGCCTAGGTAATTATCATGGGTCAAAATTTGACAACGATGGGTTTCTGACAGCTGCATGCACACATCGGGTCCCAAACAGCCCCCACTGGTCCTTAAGTACCCTTAGCTAGGTCATGCACACTCACATTCATTCCCTTTCATTCCGAACGTTCGCTCCATTAATTACATATGTAAATGTTTGGCTCGCGATTTTCCCTTCCGGTGGTATGTGCGCATTCAGCAAGTCTTACTTTCTCGGATCGCTGCTTAGGGCTTACTGGCCCAAAAGTTAAATGTTAATTACCCGTGCTTAGGTCCACAACGATGACCGGCTGACGCGATACTGTTGGTAGGGTATGATATACTATTTCCGTTACTGCCTTCAAGGCTCGATGACACTGGGCTGCGACATTCCGTTAGTTTCTGATGGTCTTATGTCTGGGCTTGGGTAATAATGGCCGACATACCTACACTTTAAATCAGTCAACGCCTTGCCAGGACTTGCATGCTCGAACTTGGGATCGGCGGGCACCTTAACAGGCTGTCCTGGGCCACAAATCGGTCGGGATGGCCCCCCTATCGTCTTTCTAACCTATCCCGCCCGGGGTCATATAGGAAGACCCACAAATCCCCTGCCTTTCCTATCCTTGGGGGCTTACGGAACGCCAAACTTCATCTTCCTTGCCTGCGCCAAAATCGAGAGGCCCAGGCCTACTGGAATAGCTGAGACGGGGAAGGAATACCAACCTGGCCGTTTTTGGCTGTTACCTAAACTATGCGCACAGATTCATCCCGAACCAAAATCGGGTGCCGCTGCCTGCGAGCTTACCCATCGACCCCGTCGGGTCTTACCACCCTCGGGATGCCCTTCCGCGCTCTGTGATCACCAGGCCGGAGGGATTTGCGGCCTAGAATTACTCAAGTTATCCAGCTGCCCTGTGAAATGTCCAGTCTTTCCGGCACGCTTTCCCAGGGGTTCAACCAACAGTGTTTCGTCATTTCCCGTCTTCTATCAACCATCCTCCGTCTCCTCCGAAGAGAAGAGGGCGGAGGCTATTCGTAGCTCAAGTTTGGGCCCATGGAATTTCTCGCCCGTGGAAGAGCGGCTTGCAAACCGCCTTCTCGCTAAAATGCGTAAGTCGTCTCACGTTTTCTATCACAGAAGGTAGTCGGGTTCGTCCTGTCCTGTCTTGCCGGCTAGCTTTTACATTAAGTAACGGACGAACCCGGGATTAATTCCCTGTCAAATCCCTCTTTGCACCTAGTACGTTTGGCGATGTAGTAGTCAGTGCACTGTTCGTTTCCCAACGACACCAACTGAAGGTTTCATTTAGACCTCCGAATGTTTAGCCGACCCTCAGCATTCAAGGGCAATACATGTACTGACAGGTACAAAGCCTGATGGCGAGTTTCCAGCGATTGCACGGTAAACGTTTTTTTTCCATCGTGAATGCTTTACGATATTTCATGGACATTTTTGCCGTGGAAAGGAGTTCACATAACCATACATATGGTGCAAAATGTATCCCGCGAATGTGCAACTTATTCATCTGGTAGCAGCACTTACAGGGAGGTGCCGCGTCTCGGACCAACCTAGGCCGACCTGGGTCAGCAACACTACAGGGTCAACTTTCAACTTTGTGTTCCCTTTAGTAACCGGTAATGTGCTGAGGCGCTCTGTATCACCGTGACGCAATGCAATTGCCAAAAGGGCGATACAAGGGAGCGTGGGCGACCTCGTTTCGGGTCACGGGGTTTGTTTTTAGTCATAGTTTGCTACTTGCTCGCTTAAAGGTCTCCGGCATATCTCGGCGTGACATAAAACGCACACAACGGACCACAGGGTCCTCTATAATTAACTTGAGTCTCAAGTCCATTCCTTTCTAGGTGGAATGTTACCCCGGTTCCATATATAAATCAGCTTCCTGGGTTCAGTTGCTCTGTACTATTACCCTGTACGATTTAAAGCAGGAGGAAGTCTCGTAGACACGTGGTGCTATGGTTTAGTGACCCAGTGCCCGGGGAGAATTCACGAGTTTACCCAAGCTAGCGGTTATTGCCGCATCACTTCCCAAGGTCAAGAACCCTTGACTCGGCGCCTTCGACCGGGTGACATGTTTGATTTGGGAACAGGTGTTTGGCGTTTGATTGGAGAGCGAGGTGGAGAGAGAGAGAGAGAGAGAGAGAGAGAGAGAGAGAGAGAGAGAGAGAGAGAGAGAGAGAGAGAGAGAGAGAGAGGGAGAGAGTGAGAGAGAGAGAGAGAGAGAGGGAGAGAGAGAGAGAGAGAGAGAGAGAGAGAGAGAGAGAGAGAGAGAGAGAGAGAGAGAGAGAGAGAGAGAGAAAAAAAAAAAAAAAAAAAAAAAAAAAAAAAAAAAAAGAGAGAAAAAAAAAAAAAAAAAAAAGAAAGAGAGAGAGAATGCTTCTATATGGATGCGGGGACGATCCAGTCCCCTTCCCCTCCACAGTGACGCTCGATTAGTGCCTGATATGTTTCTGGACGAAAGCCCCTTAGCCCTGTTTCCTGACCCAGGAAAGGTCGGATCAAGTCGTGTTGTGTGCCCCCTCCCCCCAATTATTTAGCTGCCCTTGACCCGTGTTTATTCTTCGTTCCAGCGAGACCAACCGGGTCGCCACCTGTATTGGAACCCTCGATACTTTTCGGCGTGAAGGAAGAATGATAACCTGGTCCCTGTTATTCGCTTTTTTCCATGCCCGTTTAAAGCTTACCCTCATGTGAATAAATGCCTGCACTGTCACGTCGCGCTGGTCTCTACGTCAGAGGTGTCAGGAAGTTTCGTGAGCATGGGAGGATGAATGTTCGTGACTCAAAGCTGAGGTAGTATGGAAGTGCTGCACGTCACTTAACGCCTGTTTGCCATTTCATTCTTTATAAATGCTTGGCCTGTGTAACATCCGCTATTTCAGGTCCAGTGGCTACATTTCCTCAGTAGGAACAGTTTAGTGTAATCTAAGAATGTATTTGCTTCTTAGTTATTTTACACTTTTCTACTGTTTAGGTTCGCCAACTAGGAAACACGAGCATAAAGAACACTGTGTGCTACTTACATACCCATACTTATTCTAAATTACTCGACATGTAGCATGAACGAATCTTGTGCAGTGACTCTTGTAATTGTCATTATACGATATTCTTAGCAATGGAAATTTTCGACGTGCATTCTGGCCAAAGGTAATCCATAGGTGTCGGATTTTCTTTTCATGATGAAATATTAGGAAGTCAGAGGGGAATCATCTGCATATTTGTGCTCCTTTCCACTTCTGCAGTTTATGATGGCGTCAAGGATATCACCCTTGGCCTATGGCGCAACTGCACCCGCCGGGATCAAGGTTTTTTCCAAGTCAGTTTCAGCTGTGCATCAGGTGAATATAAAATGCGGGATCTTGAACTTAATATGTAAATAATATTTTTTTTCGCGGTGCCGGATTGAACCAAACTTCTGATGTTGCCCAATAATATGCATAGGCAGAACATTTGTTTTATGGGTACCCTGCATTGCAATTTCCTAGACATGGCATTAGAAAGGCAATGCAAATATGAATATTGGCAGCAACCACCATTTTCATGAGGACATTCCATCGCAGAAAAGATGGCGTACTCTAAAAGCGCCACTGATCCTCACTTTCCAACCTGAAAAACCTGCAGGCTTGTCGCTGCGAGGAAGAACTCTTACGGAGCGTGGTACCATTGCATCCTTATTTATGGTCTCCATTCTACGAGTTACTTTAAGCATTAGACCAGCGGGGACCAACACCGATTGCCGTGATATTCATGTTGAATATGCAAATGAAGGACCGTCTACTTGAGGCCTGATGGGCGGAATTGACAAAAATTGTTCTGCCAGAGGCTATAAATCTGCACAAGCATTTTTTTCTTCCGCATACCCGCAATGACAGTAACCGGATGCTCCTCCGTCGAAATGTGGGTCAGTAGTGCGAATGCGGTTTACCACTTATGGGATCTAACGTTACGTTCAGTCAAGGATGACATCAAGACCCTCATAAACCCGCGGAACCAAACCCATTGTCTGGATGATTATGATGCAAATTACAATGTATATGCAGGTAAACACACTGAAATGGCGTATCTCTGATAAACAAAATGTCCATGTCGTGCGCTACTCCCATTCACTACTGACTATTCGGGTTAACGGTTATGGTCTGTTCCCTCCACAAGGGTTAATGGACCCTTGGCTCTGCGGCACCGGCCAAGCTGCCTGTTTGATGGGAAGCAGGTGTTTGACGTTTGATTGGAGGGCGAGCGAGAGAGGGAGAGAGAGAGAGAGAGAGAGAGAGAGAGAGAGAGAGAGAGAGAGAGAGAGAGAGAGAGAGAGAGAGAGAGAGAGAGAGAGAGAGAGAGAGAGAGAGAGAGAGAGAGAGAGAGAGAGAGAGAGAGAGAGAGAGAGAGAGAGAGAGAGAGAGAGAGAGAGAGAGAGAGAGAGAGAGAGAGAGAGAGAGAGAGAGAGAGAGAGAGAGAGAGAGAGAGAGAGAGAGAGAGAGAGAGAGAGAGAGAGAGAGAGAGAGAGAGAGAGAGAGAGAGAGAGAGAGAGAGAGAGAGAGATAGAGAGAGAGGGGAGAGAGAGAGAGAGAGAGAGAGAGAGAAAGAGAGAGAGAGAGAGAGAGAGAGAGGGAGAGGGAAAGACGGAGAAACGGAAGGACAGAGCGACAGTGGGGAAGAGACCGGGGTATTCCCACCTTGTCGGGGTTTGCACATCTTATCCGCTGAGTGACGTGGGGCCCCAGCAGATCTACGTTACTTTCATACAGGTCACATGGTTTGCATGATGGGTGAAGGGTACATCGCCACTCCCTGGCCTGATTCACTCACATTTCGCGATGTTCACTCGGTTTTCGCTGTCTTTCAGAAGTGGCCGTGTCGATCCGAACGCGAGCGAAGTTCACAGTTTAACCACAATCACTCCAGTCAGCTCGCGAGCGACTCCCGAACGATTCCGTTGGATGTGAGAGCTTCTGGCGATTCCGTGGAATGTGTCGCTTCTACTCCGTCGCAACCGTATTTATACCCACTCCGCACGTCGGGCCGGGGTCAGGTGTACGCTTATCTGGTTTTCTTCCTTTGTTGCTGGTGGCTTGACCGGTGACCGCTGATGACCGCTGGTGACTCCTGGTGACGGCTGGTGACCGCTGACCGCTGATTGGCGGTTGGCGGTTCCGGCTGTCCAGAGAGGTGGCTGCTTCTAGGCTACTGGGTCAAGCTGATACCCTGTGGCTAGGCGGAAGTCATTGCTTGCTTTGGCAGTAGCACTGAAAGTGGCTGCTGTTGGTAGTAGGCACCAGGGTGTGAGTTTTTCTTGCGACCAATGGGCTTCGTGTTTGAGCTTGGTTTTCACACGTTTCGCCCGGCGGCGTCTGGTTTCCGGTCTGTGGAGGCTCGAAGTCTCGCGGGTCGGCCGCATCGCTACCGCATGAAACGCCGTATTGAAAATGTAAGCCGTCTTACAGAGTGATGATGTGACGAGTAACGAGCGATGCTTGTCATGTGACCTGAGAGGCACATGACGAGAATGGCAACTGACCCGAATGGATCTTCAGCTGGGTAACTGCGTAGTGGCATTGACAGCACGTTAAACATTGAATTCAAATTATGTCGTTGAACAGAAATAGTTCGGTAAGATGGTGGTGCCATGGTATATGTAACAATCTCATGCTTAGCAAAGACACTGATCCCAGAATCTATTCAATGAAGACATTTTGATTAAAAATACAAAACACCGAATTACAACGGACACTACTACCAATGATTTTCATCGTCCAGTGATGTACGTCCAGGCTGAGATTTAAGAACCCTGAAGATAATGAGATGAATTTAGGCAATTGCAGGGCGTATATTTCTGAACACTACTTCTGGTGCAAGCAGTTAAATGGGCATAGGAAAATCGATTTTGTGCGATGTACTCCGTAGACGTCATGGTTAAGCTATACAATCATTCGGGCATGCGCATTGTCGTATCGAAGGGAGGGGGCATTGGAGCAGTCTCCTCCCCATGAGAGGATGTGGGCCCCAAATAATCGCGCCTGGGTTCGGAAAAATAGCGCCAGGCTCCCTAAAAATCATGCTAGTGTCCCCAACAATCGCACCGGGGCCCACACAAATCACTTTGGAGCCCCCAAAAAGTCGCGCAAGGATCCCTGAAAATAAGGCTGGGGCCTTCCAAAATCTCACCAAGGCCCCTGAAAGTCACATTGAATGCCTCAAAAATCGACCCGAGACCCTAAAAATGACGCTGATGGCTCAAAATTGTGAGATCAGGTCCCTGAAAATAATGTTAGGACTCCAAAAAGTCGCGCCAGTGCCATATGAAATCACGCTAAGGCCTTAAGAGGTCGGACCGTGCCCCTGTAAATCACGCTGGGGGCCAAAAAGTTTCACCGGACACCCCGAAAATGACGCTAGGCCCGAAATCACCGGCCGGGCCCTCAAGATCACACTGGGTCCCAAAAAGGTCGGGCCTGGGCCCTTGATAATCGCGCTGTGGGCACAAAAGGTTTGACCGGGGCCTCTGAAAACCACGCTCGGAGCAGAAAATGTGCCGTGGTCCTTGCAAATCACGATGGGGGCCACAGATCGATGTCTGGGCCGCAGAAAATCACGCTGGGGGCTCAAAAGTTCGCGCCTGGGCCCAGAAAATCACGCTGGGGGCCGAAAGAAGTCGTGCCGTGGTTCTTGAAAATCACAACGGGGACTCAAAACGTTTGGCCGAGGCCAATGAAAATCACGCTGAGCCTGAAGGTACCAAAGCGTCGCACCCAGGCCCCTGAAAATCACGCTATGGGCTTGACAGGTCGCACCAGGGCCCCAAAAGTCTCATCGGGAATACCCAATAAATGAAGCCGGGGCAACGAAAAAAACAGTCTGGACATGGAAATTCTCTTTGGGCTCATAACGGGCGATCCAAAAGTGACCAGAACGTGTTAGGCCCCCCAAAGACGTGTCGAGGCCACTAAAACTCGCGATAGGTATCCCAACAAATGAAGACATTGTCCAAAAATCGCCCTTAGACCCAGAAACGTCGCGCCGATGCCCTTGAAAATCACATTAGGGCCCAAAACGTCCCGCCGGAGCCCCATAGGTCGCAGCTGGCTTCCCAAAAATCAATTCCTACTCGGAATGTTACTCTACGGCTACAAAAATTGCGCCAGACCCAAAAGAACGCGTCTGCCCCCGAAAAGAAGCGCCTTGGAGCACCAAAAAAATGCACCGGGAGACCGAAGAATCGTACCGGAACTCAAAAATATCGCGCAAGAGGCTTACAAGAAAATACAAGTCGACCGCCAAAAAATCACAAAAGGACTCCGTCGAGTCGACCTAAGCAACGGAAATTCACAACATGCCCCGAAAGAAAGTTCCCCAAAGTGCCTTACTACTCTTAAGGGTGCCATCGGCTGAAAAAAATGCTCGTTGAGCAGCCGCAGTGGCATACCAATGGCAAATCCCCCACACATACATCCTGCAGAGGTGGACTTCCAAGAACCCAAGAATCGCGTCGGGGTCCTCACAAATGGTTCTGGGGCCCCACAAATTTGCGTCGGGGCCCCAGAAATTTGCGTCGGAGCCCCCAGAATTAGGGGTTATACATAAATGCAACGGGTACCAAAACACTTGCACCGTACCCGAAAATTTGCGCCGGGGAACGCCAAATTCGCATTAGGGCCCAGCTAAGTACTAAACGCTCCTCGAACTAGCGCCAAGCCCCCCAAATATCGCGCTTTCGACCCAAAATTCCTGTCAGTAGTCCCATAAATCTTGGTTAGGGCATCAAAAATCCCCTCAGAGCTAAAAAAAAATGGCGTCGGTGGTCCCAGCTAAGCACAGTGTGGCCCCAAAATCGCATCGAAACCCGACAAGGATCAACCCTTCAAAATAGAGATTCCGGAAAAAATACATGTCCGAGCCAGAAACATCGCTCCTTAGCTCAAACATACCACCAGATGCCTTAACAAATCGCTTACGGCACCGAAAAACGTACCTGAGCTCCAAAAATCGTCGCGGGGCACACAAAAAAATGTCGCCGAGGGCCCGAAAAATCAGGCCGTGGCTCGGACTTTACATAATTCAGGAGAAGTCAACAAAAATTGCGTCGAGCCCAGAAAACTGGTTTCGGATCCCCCCGGAACCACACGCCTGGGCCCGAAAAGTCGCGACGGGACCCCGAGAAATTATACCGGAGCCCCCAATATCGTGCTGGGGTCCCACAAATGTTAGCGAGGAACCGCAAATAAACACAGGAGCACCACTGGAGGACCACTGGAGGACGAAAATGCACCTGGCCCTCCAAAGTGTACCGACTCTGGCAAAAAGCGGCAGGGCCTTAAAAACCATACACATTTGTAGAAAAAAGCACACGAGCACCATACAATTATGTTAGCCTGCCAATCTTGGTCTGCCATGCACCGGATCAAATAATTTTCAACCAGCGGTCACCCGTCTTTTCTGTTTCTCATCCTTTCCAACATCAATTATGAGACTTCTTTTGCCATGGGCCAGCAAATAAGCTACGTTCTTGCTTATTCTTTGTCCTCACCAACATCGGTGACATTAAACATCGGGGGACATCTTAGAGACGTATAGTACTATATCATGGAAACTAGAGCACAACACATACTCATTATTGAGGCTGTAATAAGCTTGCACCCCCCCCCTACACACATAGCAGAAGTTGAAGAAATTTTGTTTGAACGGCAATAGGTACTCATGGTTTCACTCGCACTAGGAAGATAAACCTATTATTACAAAAGAATCCATCAGTCGTGAATAGAATTCGAGTTCAGAATGAAGTTTGAAAGTACTTATACTGCGATGATAGTTATTTTTCAGTACCACATGTTGCAGTTAGCCATAGGCGCGTCCAGGGGTCCTGCCCCATCCCCCTTGACGCTGAATGTTGTGTTCACTATTAAAATTATCGGGTTCTCTACCCACAAGTGCTCAGCCATGGTACTTTGCGAAATCCCTGGGTGCGCCCTGCTGTTGACCCTGGCCCTCCCACTCTTTCAGACGTTCCTACGCCTATGGTAAGAAGGTCTCCGCAGGAATGAGAGAAAACCACTGAGACCAGCCAGAGGGTGCCCATATTTTGGAAGGGGAGGACCCTAGGAGAGAAGATTTGGGACAATGACACAAAAGCACCCTGCTAAGAGGATAATGAGGCTCCAAACACAGGTGATGAGGCCTCCAAAACGTGAGAGGAGGCCTCTAATTTGAAAAAGGAGTCACCTAGGAGAGGATAGAAGGCCCCAGAGATCAAGAGAGTGCCGACAATTGGCACGGAGGCCCCAAAGATTGCAAAGGAGGCACCAGGATTGCAAAGGAGGCACCCAGGATTGCAAAGGAGGCCCCATGATTGAAAAGGAGGCCCAAGGATTGCAAAGGAGGCCCCCAGGATTGCAAAGGAGGCCACCATGATTGCAAAGCAGGCCCCCATGATTGCAAAGGAGGTCCCAGGTTTGCAAAGGAGGCCCCCATGATTGCAAAGGAGGCCCCATGATTGCAAAGGAGGCCACCAGGATTGCAAAGGAGGCCCCCAGGATTGCAAAAGAGGCCACCAGGATTGCAATAGAGGCCCCAGGATTGCAAAGGAGGCCCCATGATTGCAAAGGAGGCCCCCAGGATTGCAAAGGAGGCCCAAATACGGGAAAAGAGGCCCCAGAAAATGAGAGGAAGCCCTAAGACGGAAGAGAAAGCCCATGGGTATGACATGAGGTTTCGGAGATGCAAAAACAGGCCCCAAAACGGGTAAGGTTTCACCAAGATAGAAAAGGATGATCCAGAAACGTGGCAGGAGACACCTAATTCGGAAGAGGACATCACAAGATTGGAAATGAGACCCCATGGTGAACGAGGAGGCCCCTAAAATAGGAGAGAAAGGCCATTAGATAAGAGGGATGACTCCCAGGCGAGAAAGAAGGCTCCAAGACGGGTAAGAAGGTCCCCAGGAAATGAAAAGGGAACTGAGATAGGAAAGGTTGCTTATAATTTGGAAGAGGAGGCACCTGGGAGAGAAGAGGGAGGCACCTGGGAGAGACCAGGAGATAAGAGGCCACTCTTAAAATGGGCAAAGATTGAATCAAAACGCAGAGCAGGAGACCCCCAAGACGTGAGAGGAGGCCCCTAATTTGAGAAGAAAAAAGGTCTCTAGAAGAGAAAATGAGGCCCCTGCCGGACTCGAGAGGTGTCCCTCAAGACGGAATAGGAGGTCTCCAGGGCCGAATGGGGCCCCGAAGACCGGAAGGTGTTCCCAGGAAATGAGAGGAGGCCCTTAAGATGTGAGTGGTAGCAGGTATGGAAGGAGGTGAGGTTTCCAAAATTGAAGATGCCCCCAAGACGGGTAGGCTTTGCCAGGACAAAGGAGGAGGCCCACGAGGCGTGGCAGGAGGCCCCTAATTTGGCAGAGGATGCCCCTGGAACATGAGGGGAGGCCCATGCCATGTTAACGGGGCCCCATGATGTAGGAGGGGGCCCTCCAAGACGGGAGAGGGGGCCATTGAATATGGAGGAGGGTAGGACACGAGAAGACATCCAAAACCGATAAAGAGGCTCCAGGAAATTGGATGAGACCCCTAAGACGCGAGGAGGCCTATAATTTGCAAGAAACCCATAAGAAATTGTAGGAGTCGTGCCGGGGTGCTTGAAAATCACAACATGGTCCCAAAAAGAGCCGGCCGGGGCCCCTGAAAATCACGCTGAGCCTGGGGGTACCAAAAAGTAACGCCCGGACCATGCAAATCACGCTAGGGGCACGACAGGTCGTACCGTTCCCTAACAGTCTCATTGGGACACAAATGAAGCCGGGGCGACGAAAAACAATCCGGACATGGATAATCACTCTGTGGCCCTAACAATGACGACAAAGGCCTCCAAAACGTGTTGGACGCCCAAAAAGTGTCGAGGTCGCTAGAACTCGCGCTAGGGATCCAAGCAAATGACGTTGGGTCACAAAAGATTGCATTGCACTAAAAAATGTCGCGTCGCAGCTCTCGAAAATTACACTGGGGGCCCAAAAGGTCGCGCCAGGCCCGAAAAGTTGCAGCTGCCCTAACAAATAAATTATCAACCGAAATGTCACTCTACGGCCTAAAAAATCGGGTCAATCCCCCCAAACCCCGTTGGGCACCGGACAAAAACGTGTCAGGGCATCGATATAAAAAATCGCACCGGGAGACCGAAGAATCGTATCGGGACCCAAAATATCACATAAGGACCTTTAAAAAGATAGAACTCGATATCCAAAAAGTTCACACCGGGACTCGATCGAATCGACCACAGCACCGGCAAATTAAGAACAGGTCCTGAAAAGGTACAAGTAAAAAAAAAAACATTAAACGCCTCTGAACGGGACACGTAAAACATTATTTCATGTTATTGCAAGATGCCATGGCCTGCGCATTCTTCGGCAAGTGAGAAACGGCCTCGACCTTCGCACGAAAGCAGCAATATATATATATGTATATATATATATATATATATATATATATATATATATATATATATATATATATATATATATATATAAAATGTTAACTTATCCTCTGACAACGTAAAATTGCTTCGTCAAATAGCATACAACATATTTCAGCAATTATTGTTTATACCTAAGTACCAATTTCAAAACAACCCTTCATAAATTACGGTCAGTGGAGCTTCCGATATAAGAACTATATTTGTAGGAATCTATAAGAACCGTAGATATCACTTCAGTTTGAGTCTGGTCTCCACGTGCGGACACCCGGTCTCGCCGAATTGTAGTATTGTCCGTCTCTGAAGCAGTATAATTGTTGCATGAGCTATCGGGTTTTGAAGATGAAGGAGGGCTATTTGGATCAGAAGCACGTGGAGATGTGCCGCTTGGACGACTCTTCGGCGGACCACGAGAGGTCTAGTGCCCAACATCCACAACCGAATATTGCAGCGTAGTCTGGAGGTGAGAGCTGTAGTGTGGGGGCGCATTCATAAGTACCAAGAGTCACAAGTGCCAAAGTTCATAAGTTCCAAAATATGCCATTTCTCCCCTTTGTTGCTGTGATCTATTTGCCGCGCAATAAGAAAAAACGCCACATAACCAAGAAAACGAACCGGCTGATTGAACGGTTAAAAGTTGCCGCAGGCAGCAACAAGCCGCGAACCACGTAAGTATTTTTGGCGTTTGTCTTTAGAGCACATAGCATATGTTCTAAAGACTCTATGGGCATGAACTTAGGAAACGTGCATATTATTTGTAGTAGGTTAGCCGAGGCCACTGGTGCTTTTCATTTTCTCTGAAACTTTCTTTTGGAATCCATGATCCTCCCAGCGCCCGGACAAGAAGCTCGGAGAACAAAATCCAGGTATCCATAATTAATTTAAGATATGTTTTGGCTTTGCTTCACTCCCACGTTTGATTTAGGAGAGCTTTATAAATGTTGTGCTGTAACAAATGTGTTTGTACAAATGCGTCAGAAAATTTCGATCATTGATATGAGATGAATATGAAAGTTTCGCTAAGTGATTAAGTGCTTGTCGTTGGTCCCTCTTCACGGAGCCACCTTACTTCCCCAATGGGCGCTAAATGGCCCTGTAGTCGGCGCGCCTTTTAACCCAAATAATAAATCCATCAATCAATCAACCACCATACTTCCCATATGGCTTTCGGCACAGAATCTGCGTGCACTGCCCAAATGGGACCATACGGATTGCCCACGTCCAACCCTTTCGCGGGTTCATTGGGACTGCCATCGATGGCCAATCGCATTGTTGTTTGTTGTGTATATGTCTACCTACCTACTTATATATATATATATATATATATATATATATATATATATATATATATATATATATATATATATATATATATACCCTAACCTATATATATAAACATATGTATATGTGGAGGCGGTTTCGGCCGGCGTACACTTACCGCCAAACTTCACAATGTCAAACACCTATGCTCGCGTGACACTGTTGAAATGAAATTGCAGAATTAGCAGTGGCCGACTACCGTGGCCACCTTCACCATGCGTGCACGCAGGCCGGTATACAGGAAGCAGCACCGTGCGGAGTTAATGGGATCCCCACCTGGGCTAGACTACGGCTCCCATGCTGGCAGACTGCATCGGGACCGCCCCTCTGCTCATTAGCGAAATGTTCACCGAACGGCTAGGGATCATGCGGGCTGCCCGCATTGAGCCCGGAGAAAGAAGAAGCTAGTCCGCCGATGGCATCCGTACCCGGGACCACTTGACGACTTCTGATCTGATGATCTCGTCATGAGTTGTCCGTATGACCCTGACCACTGCCAGTGAGCTGAAGCAAAACTTCCGCAATATTTGTGGTGTCACTGTGCGTAGTTGAAGTGTAAAGCGGCTTACATTCTCTCGGCATGAAGTTTTCGACATCTTCCTACCCGACAGGGCCGCAAGCGGCAGGACGTCGAGCCAGATCTCGGCCACCTTCTCCCTCCCTTCCCATTACTTGTTTTGAAGTACAGCCGAATGTTTAATGAAATAATGTTTTACGTGTCCTCAATACGTGTCCTGATCAAAGGCGGCTTCTGGAACATCAGCCACGCGTCTGAGCCAAAACAACATAAGGAGAAAGGCCGACCAGCTGTGAGGTCGGTGACCCCGGTGAAAACTCTCAGTGGAAATTTCCAGACCTACAGACCGTCCTGACGGCCCCAGGCGGCTCCACAATACACACGGCCTAAGGAGAAGAAAAAATGCACTCCCACCAATCAAGAGCAAGAACTCAGTTCGAAGCCCTGGGAGTGGCCAGAGAATAGAGGAGACAGAGCTAGAAAGAATGGGAGAAAAGCTGGCAGCCTGACAGAAGGGCTCTCTCTCTCTCTCTCTCTCTCTCTCTCTCTCTCTCTCTCTCTCTCTCTCTCTCTCTCTCTCTCTCTCTCTCTCTCTCTCTCCCTCTCTCTCTCGGACGCTCTCACACTCAGACGGGCGGACGGAGGACACTCAGGAGGGACCCACTCAAGGTACGACAGTAGTAATGGAGGAAGATGTAATTGTGCCGTGAAGTGCAGAGCGGAGGAGAGCTCATAAGTGACGGACGGCTGGAGGGCGACAGTCATCGGCCATGTGAGTGTCGTACGTCTGACATGTCTTCCTTTTTCCCAAACCTTGCCGAACCAACCTAAGCTATATTACGCAGCTTCTGCTTCCTCAACCTCATTCACTCTGCTGAAGGCAGCGACCTGTCTTGTGGGAGGTACCAAATAGGATAAATTCGTGGTGGGGAGGAAGTGTGTCGCGTGCAAGGATGGAGATGTGGGAGATGGCGAGTAGTGTGTGTGTAAGCAGTGCGTGGACGTAATGTGATGCGGTGTATATAAATGTAAATATATTTGATTATGAATAGAAATTCTGTGGTGGCATTAGCAGAGGCCGGTGGTAGCAGTTGGGCAGTGATGGACAGGAGGAGCGGCAGAGCAGGGTGGGATAAAGTAAAACAATAAAGAGTTCGAACAATATTATAGCTACCCCACCTGCCGTGGTGCAACCCTTTTCTTTGCAGTCTAAACTTTACTTTAACTCAAGGGATTTCCTTCATCTTTGCATTCAGTGGTGTAGCTATTTTGACAACAAATAACATTTAGGTCAAATTCCGATGGCGAATACCGACACCTATTTCGTGCGGAATATTGTACCAAATTATGTTACTGTTAGCATCCAAAAGGTGCCAGTTCGGGACAAGTCATTCCAGCCAAGGACAAATTACATTCTCATTAATTCCATAATACAATGTATTAATTATAATTTGGCTAGAGACACTCACCTACCTATATGGTGTTCCGAAAACTTTGACCTCGCAGACCTATAAATTCGTGTTAGGGGCGGTAGTTCATACAACACCCAGCCGACTGGGGTTTGTGGAATGTGTGGTGGAGGTGTTGGGGAAACACAATACAACACACCATCGACATAGGCACAAACAGCAAAGTAGTGATTTAGCTCAGTCTTAGTTAAAATAAAGCCCTTAGTTTAGTTTAATTAGTCCAGTAAGTTTGGGTTGGGTTTCCATTAGCTCACACACACCCCGCACAGCCAGCACACAAACTAACATCCCACAACTCACCAACCACCACAAACCACCGCACCCACACCCACACACTCCACCGACGGCAGATCCGCCACCCCTACAGAAGCTTCGACACCAACGTTGCATGACATTGAATAGATCTGAAACCGAAAAATATTGGTAGGGTAGGGATGGAAAATAGTCTGTTTGCATTTTTGAGCAACAAATTTTAGTGCTTGAGTTGATTGAATTCAAGCATAAGACCCAAATTATTGAAAGCTTTCGCTTTTAAGTTGTATTAAGAATAATTTAACTTTAAATACATTTCAGCGAGTGGACAACGATCCCAGCCCGCCAGTGTAATCTTCCAATCAATACGGGGTGAAAAGAAATCGGCCATTATTGCCAAAAACTCCATCTAGAATCGAAATTGAATCAAGCGCAAGCCTGCGTAGGGTACCAGGTGTAGGCAGCACGCCGCCCCCTCCCCGGAGGCGTTTCACCCACCATGCGATGAAATACGAACCTTGCAACGTGGTTGGCAAACGTGCTTTGTGAATAAATAAATTTACAAAACATTCCCAAGCACCAGGCGCTCAACACGCGTGGCAGCCGAGAACAGATCGACGCCGCGACGATTCGGCCCGGCCATAGGCTGCAGCCAGACGGCATCCCTTGCCATGAAACTCATGGCTCTGGCGAAGCGATCTGTGATGAGCTTGAACGTTTGATCTGTTATTATCTGATCCAATGTGTAGTCAATCCGGCCACGCCCTCTAAACGTCCCAAGATGAGGAAAAATGTACATACGTGATCCTAAACCTGAAGCAAAATCTAAGCAACTTTATAGGAAAAAGTGTATAGCAAGCATACCTTATGCTAAAATCACGCGAATAGCACATCTTATGGTTGCAAGGTGTGCATGATTGCATCCAAACTGTACATAGTTGGACACGCGCACACCATACTCATACAGCACATGTATAATACCGAATTGCGACATCGAAAGCTGATTTGAAGACAATTAGAGCTGATGGATATCTTGAGAACACTGAAAAGCTCCCGTGTCCTAGAAAATTGTAAAAGAACGCACGCTGAGATTATCACGAAACATTTTCCGAATCAATTACCGTTTGTTTTGAGTACAAAGATGTCACAGGCGCGCACCCAGGAGAGGGTAGGGGTACCGGCGAACACGAAGCTAATGAGATTGGCCCGGCCCCCACCGCTCAAATATGACAACATTTGGTGACATGTGACGGCACTGGAACTGGCAGCATCAGCTGGATGGACCCATAAGGAACCGTGTTAAATGACCAAATCTGAGACCCTATACCATATTTACTATGCGGTCAATCAGAGACTAACCAGGGGACAAGGGGGTGGGCAGCGCGGGAAGAAAGTAAAGTAGTAAATATCTCTCCCACACAGCGTTCAGACCATTTAGACCGTTCAGACCGTTCAGACTCAGAAAAACATGTTCTACATAGCACACAATACCAGTTATATATTTTCTTAAATCACAGTACATCAGCAACATAAAAATACGGGGTCTTCCTGATTAGCGTCTGACGCACCGCACAGGCCGTCAGCGCCGACGTCAGCACGCGCCGTCGTCCATCCTCGGTACGGCAGCCCGATCACCAACATCCGGTGATGTAATGGAGACGGCCACGAGCAGCGGCAGCATATAGCCTGTGAAGAACATGTACGGAGTAAATGTAACACAATGGTTCGAAAATCACTGAAGCCATCCCAACTCAGGAATTAGCGACGGTAATCTAGCATCTTGGCACGCATATTAAGCCCCTCGCCCGGTTTCGGCAGTCACATTATACTTGCACATAAACGCGAAGGTGTGACTTGCTGGTATTTACAGCCGTCCGTTTTCGCTGTCGAGCACATTACCCTCCACGTCTTTTTGGAAGTAACCAAAAGCATCCCACTAATAAGCACGCGAGAGTGGGACTCTGAGAAGCCTAGCTTGTATAGACAGACGACAATCGTTGGTACGAACATTGGAATACCAGGCGGGGGAGGAGACATTTGCCATCTTATGGTTTCCTGAATAACTCCGGAATTAATACAGAAGGGAGGCTGGAACATGGATTGAATATATATACATATTTATATATATATATATATATATATATATATATATATATATATATATATATATATATATATACACTGGCGGATCCAGGGGGCCATTCCGGCCATGCACCCCCCAGCGCTTCAAAGGGGGGCCATAGTGTCTTTTGCTCCCCCCCAAAAAAAAAAACAATAAAAGTAAACTAAATTAAAATGCAGCAACCTTTGCTGAGGTTAAAAATAGCTTTCCGGGTGAAATAATCTCCAATTTTAAGGGTATTTTGTTAGGACGCGTGTATATCGACTCATGAGTCGATTTACACATGCCTGCTTCTCTGTGTAAAGCAACTCATGAGTCGATTTACACAGGGACCGTCGGCTGTGTATATCCACTCAGATCTGTCCTGATTTACACAGAAGCGCCCTCTGGTGTAAAACCACTCATGAGTCGATTTACACAGATGGCGCTGCCTGTGTATATCGACTCAGATCTGTCGTGATTTACACAGAGAAGCCCTTCGGTGTAAATGACGATCCGTTGTGATTTACACAGAATCACTGTTGGTGTAAATCCACCCAGGAGTCGATTTAAGCAGGGGAGCACCACCGGTGTATATCCACTCAGATCTATCGCGATTTACACAGAGATGCTATTCCGTGTAAATGACGATCTATCGTGATTTACACTGAAGTGCCGTTTGGTGTAAAAACCGCTCGCTAGTAGATTGAAGTATGTGGCGCTGCTTCCGTAAATTAACTCAGTGTGATGTGCACGGGCAGGCGTGCAACTTTGCATGCTTTTTGACGGAATGGTTTGGGCAACATGAAAGCCAGCGTTCCCCTCAATAATTCGAATGTTTAGCATGGGATCATATGAAATGGATTCAGGGACGGATCCAAAAGCCGGACTGTGGTTAGAAAATTCAAAAATCTTCCTCCCGTTTCAAAAACCGCATTGGATTCGCACAGCTAACCGTCTTCGAGTCTGTTCGAACTGATATTTGTCATAAAATGTTTTTAGATTCCGACACAATGGCATTTTAGCACAAATTTCGATACAAATCTGCATCATAGAGCAGGGGGAAGGGGGCATGGCCTCGTTGGGTCCACCAATGAATAGGGTCCCACGGTCCTCCAAATTTCCTCAATGCATATCCCCTCCCCAATCATTTTGGTAAGAGTGCCGGTTTTGGAATGCGTCTTTGCCATGAGCGACGCCAAGCCAGGTTCGCTCGTGGAGCATATGTGAATGCTATGCTTTCGGCCGTCATATTTCGACTCAGACCGGAACCGGCGATGTCATCAGAACTTGGCGGGGGGGGCTTAGGGCGCATCGACTTCATTATTCATGTAGGTGTCGGCAGAACTTAGGACGAGACTACTACTCATGTAGTATGGGGCGGCGGTATCATGTAGACGCACGGTGGAACCGGTGGTGTCAGGAGAATGGTACCGGGCATGTCATACAAATTCGCAGGACGGGCACAATGGTGTTTGAGCACAAAGATGGACATTACCAACAGTGTCAGGGAGACAGGATTGGCAGTACAAGGACACGGAGCGCGACTGAACTAGCGACCGGCGATGGCGATGTCAAGATGAATACGTCGCGCTAGGGGTGTGGTGAAGGACACCCATCCGACCTCGTGGCTCGTATATAGAACTAGCGGTGTCACAATTAAGGCCGGATCGATAAATTATCGTCGGGGGAGGGGCACATTCCTTCAAAGAGGTGTCTTCGGCTGGATATTCGTTGAGGACGGAGGGTGCACTGGAGCATACTGATGGGACGCCGTTTTGTCAAATCGGCGCCTTTTCCTGTGAGATGCGTCTTAGGCTGAGAAACTGCGCAGGGCTTCATGTCAGCCACACTGCCCTTTCCATGAAGTACCGGGACTACATTCCAGCATGCAGCGCCCCCCCCCCCCCCACTGGTCTAAAGCGAACCAATTTCCATAAAATTGCCAATGTCTCTTGGTGGACTGGTGGAGGTTCCTGTCGCGCTATCGGGTCCTCTTTATTGGAACCTCCCATTGTTCTGAACCGGCACCGTCACGGAACGATTGAAACCGTCGAGTCCTGCAAATTGGAACCTACCGTGTAACATCTTGGACTACCCGGCCTAGATGCTGGAGTATTTTCTTGACCGCACTCAGACCTGTGGGACGTTGGAGACCCTCAGGGCCTGTCACGAATTCCGTAGGATTTGGAGCCTCCCAGTGGGTTGCAAGAGCTCTGCTGTTGTTGCAATGGCAGACGGAGCATCCCACTAGTCAAATAGCTGCTACCCTCCCAGTGACATGCCTATGGGGCCGTCTTGCCATGCCGCTGAGGCTCTTAGTCAGTTTTGACACTTTCCCAGACTGCAGACTCCGTAGTTCCTAGTTTAGGCCTTCTGCTACTTTCTCGTCCCCTCCCGATCTACTTGCTGAAACTCCGCTATTACGGTATATTATGGTGTTCCGGGGCCTCCTGCTAATGCAACAGGGCTTCCAGATATATTCCCCCCCAACATAATAGCTGTGGAAGTCTCCTGGGCCGCCAGCGACGCCACACGTTGAACTATCTGATCTTGGAGTCATATGTCCTACAGGGCGTGCAGCTAAGGCGCAGGGACTACAATCAGCCCCTGGTGTCTCATCGTTGTCCATCAATAACCCAGTTGGGCTGATGGAACAATTTCAATCCCTTCGACTTACTATTCAAATATGTGACTACATGTGAACTCAAAGGGCACACTAATGAGAGACTCCATTAGAAGGCGAGTGAAACTTCGATGTCCGTATTTGCAAGCTCATGGGCAAGCCACTGAACCAAGTATTCAATGATTCACTACATGAAATGGTCGCCATATTAATCAGGTGATACTGCATGCAGACATTTTTATTTGTTTTATTTAGTATGGCTAAGCATACCATTATCAAACACTGTCAAACATACCACAATGCAAGTACATGGCAAACATGATAGTAATTCCCAAAACAAGAAGAATGTATGACAGCCATCTGGGCGCACACGGCAGCAGACTGCAGGTGGTGGTGGTGGATTTGTGCTTTAGGGCGCATCGACTGCGTTGGTCATTTTGCGCCCATAACTCTACCTGTCATAACATTATTGTTAGGCGATGGGTCTTACGTCATATCAGAGTGCTTGTGGTGGGCGGTATACTATGTCAAAATTTACTTGTTTTAGGTATGCAAATATATCCCCAGATGCTACGATCTGAGAATCATCGGCCAGCATTTGTCGCAGCGTCATATCAATACTTTGAAGCCCAAGATATCTGCGACGTGCAGGTTCCAGTCCAGGACAGCCAACAAGTACGTGATATACTGTGAGTGGAGTAGCACAGCGTGGGCACAGAGGGCGGTCACTTGCCGTCAGCAGGTACCTGTGTGTAGCAAGTGTATGGCCGATCCGAAGACGGCACAGCGCAACCTCCTCTCTTCTTTGTGTGCGAAATGAGGACTCCCACGTTCCGAGTAATGGTTTTACTAGCTTCAGTTTGCTAGTTTTCGTGTTCCAAGAAGAGCATTGCCATTTTCGGTCAATAAGGGATGATATTGATGCCTCGAAGTCGCTAGGGGAAGGGCCATGCGCGACCTGCGGCCACCGGCAGACTGCAGGGTCACACAGCACCCAAGGCCACTCATGTTTAACTATGTCATACATATCCATGCCGTTTGAAAACATACCACAAGGTAAGTAAACAGCAAACATGGTAGTTTCAAAAAGCACGAATAATGGGTGACAGCTATCTGGGCGCACACGGCAGCAGACTGCAGGGTCACACAGCACCCAAAGCCACTCATGTTGAACTATGCCATACATATCCGTCATTGAAAGCGGGGCTGCAGTTTCTCCAATTTGTCTCGACAGACATTGGTTTTTAGCAATTGCAAATATCGCACCAGGCAAAAAGAGGATGTGTGAATGGAGATTTATTATGCTGATACTGAGATAACAACTGATATGTTAGAAACTGCACTCCTGCTTAATGGATTAACAGATGCTTTATGGACTAGACAGCGCGTTTCGTGACTATCTTGTCGGACCATTTTTGGTGATGGTGGGGGGGGGGGGATTGCGGGCCCCAATGACCCGGCGACCATCTTACCGGCGAGGGGTGAGACTAAGAGTGCCTCACTCGTCCTTCCATCCATACGCTCCCATTCCAATGCCCATTTCATCTCAACATCCATCTCCTTCACCTGACCATGCAACACCAACTCTCCCTATCATGAGCAGGTAGGACAACTTCCCCGGTCCTGCCCTCCAGCTCAGTTTTATCGGGGTAGCCGCGCCCCCTAGGCCCGCCCCCCGGGGTTGACGGAGTCCTGGAGGTTGAGGTCCCCCGTCGCACGGTGCTAGTTGTGACGGGGGGGACCAACACGCCTCTTTGGTCCCGATATCCCGGAGGGGCGGGCGGGCGGGCGGGCCCGTGGGGCCTCACGCGGGCCAAGTGGCTGGTCGCCTCGGGCCGGGGACCTGGGACTCTTCCCAGTGTCTGCCGGCCCGGCCGGCTGGGGTCAAGGGGTGGGCGGCGCTGGATCCCGGTCGGGGTGGTGAGTCTCTCTCTCCCGGCCGGGCGAAGGCGCCGCCTGCCCCGTATAGCTCGGCGGATGTTTGACGTCCCGCTGTCACGGCAGTAGGCGTCCCCCCTGTAGGGCCCTGTGCGGTGGAATATCTCGCGGAGCCGAAACCAACACACTCTCATGGATACATCAAACACTACTACTCCCCGAGGACCTTCGCAAGAGGTCCAAGCCACCGTAACACCGGGTGGCAATAAGACATCGAATCCAACCCCAGCAGAAGCATACCGTCGGTCTCCTTATAATGTTACGAACGAGCGCGGGTCTCAGATTACAAACACCTCCAGTGCCCCCCACCACGCCAGCCCAGCTAAGGCAAGGCTACCTGCCCCTCGAATACTTATCTTGAAGTCTCGTGATCCCGGAAAATCTCTATCATCACTTTCACCATTCGAGCGTAAACGTGGCTGTGACCGTCTGGGAAACGTAGTCCGCTGCGAAAAACTACGTGACGGAGGTGTGGAAGTCGAATTCAGTAACGCTGAGGACGCCAAGAGGACCCTTGAAGTTAATGAATTTAAATATTCCGTGCGAGAGCATGGTGGGAGGCGCGAGGTTGTGATACCGATATCGGTGGCACCTCACAACACAAAAAAACATTCAAAAGGGGTGATAACATGCTTTGAACTCAGAGATGTTCCCGAAGCAGAAATCGTTGACGGGTTGTCGGATTACGGTGTGATGGATGCCCGTAAGATGAGGACGAGACGAGGAGGTGAACTACAAATGACCAACAACATTGTTCTGACTTTTAACTCGACTGACCTACCCGCCGCAGTATACGTTGGGTACGTGAGGGTGAAGGTGCGTACGTTTGTCCCCAACCCCATGCGATGCTTTAAGTGTCAAAGGTACGGTCATACAACCCAGTATTGCCGCGGCCGCCCAACCTGTGGTAGGTGCGGTTCGTCAGAACACATAGGGGATAACTGCGCCTCCACACATGTGTGGTGTGTCAACTGCGGCCAGGGCCAGGTGCCGCACACCACTTACGATAAGACCTGTCCAGTGCATATAAAGGAGAGAGAGATCATAGCAATCAAATGTTCAAAACAACTTACCTTTAGAGAAGCTCGAGAAGTATACGATGAAACCCACCCGAAGATTTCGTACGCAGAGAAGGCGAGAAGCACACGACCCGTTCCCCTACAGCAGCAGCCTACTAATGCTGCCCAGCTCTTATCCCAACTACGCAACCTTTTGACATCTTTCGGCCTCACCTGTACCCCTCTGCCGGAGCGGGGCCTACCATCCCCCTCTGCGGAGATGGGGCGCGCGGCCGATCCATACGACCCCTCAAGGAGCAAAGGCACCGACGAAACTGCACTTCCAACACCCAATACGACCGAAACGCCCCCCACCGTGATGGAAACGATGGGATCTCGTTCCGAAACACCAAGAGAGGCGGCGAGGCTAGCCCAGTCCACACCCACCCCTACTCCCCCGCCACCACCGAATATTTCGAGAGAGACCGACGTCGCTTCCAGACGGGTTCCGGTGGTCGCACCCTCTGCGGCTCGGCCGAACTCACGGTCAAGGTTCACCCGAGGGCTCCCGATATGGGGGCGCCTGGCCGTGCAGCCCGGACTGCGTCCAGGGATCCCTCGCCCAGCGCACGAGTAGGAGGACCGTCACCTAGAGGGACACCTCCACCATCACCAACTTCACACGTCAGCCCTGCGATCACCGCAGAAACTGGAAAGGTGATGGGCCCGCCTCCTAGAGCGACACCTCCACCATCACCAACTTCAATCGCGAACCCCGCGACCACGCAGCAGACTCTAAGGGTGATGGGTCCGCCTCCAATACCACCACGTGGTGGTGAGAAGGCGGCGCACTGGGATTCTCCTGCGGCCGGACGTAAGCGGCCACCCCCGTGGACACCATCTCCACCGAGCGGGGGAGCTCCCAGATCTCGTCCGAAATCGTCTTCATCTCTCTCATAGTGTGATTGTGTTACGTTTTACTGGCATTGATTATCCTTGGACGACCCTTATAGAAGGGAAGGAACGGAACACGATGTTCAAGTTGCCATCCAGTTTTACCCGATACATCCATGCACCTACTTTTGCTCTGGACCGTGGAGATAGTAAGAGCTGCCTACATGTGATGTTTCCACCCAACTTTAACCCAATTTAAATGGATCGACCGCGGTCCATTTTACAATGGAACTGTAGGGGGCTGAGAACCAGCACCGAAGAGCTCCAGGCACTCTTAAACCGCCACTGCCCTGCGGTCATTTGCCTCCAGGAGACTAAGGTGACGCCGGGCTACTTTTTCAGCATAAAATGCTACTCAGTCTTTCGTGAGGATACGCACTCTGACACCATTGCGCATGGCGGTGTGCTGCTGGCCGTCCACCATAGCTTAGCGGCACAGAGATTGGTGCTCCACTCCAAGCTGCAGGCTGTTGCAGTAAGAGTGCATTTTAACCACCGCCTCATATCTATTTGTTCTCTGTACCTGCCACCTGGTGCTGGGTTTCCATCCACTGAGTTACGACATTTGATGTCAGAGCTGCCCCCGCCGGTTTTAATACTAGGCGATTTTAACTCACACCATACAGCATGGGGATGCAAGGACATCAATGCACGAGGTCGGCTCTTGGAGTCTTTTATGCATGATGAGTCCCTGTGTATTCTAAATACCGGCAAGCCGACGCACTTTACCCTGACCTCCGGCCATACATCTGCTTTGGATCTTAGCCTGTGCAGTCCACAACTAGCACAACTTTTTGCCTGGTCCGTGGCTGATGACCCTCATGGCAGTGACCATTTTCCAGTGTGGCTGGAGTACCAGGACGGCGCAGTACTTGGAACACGACCACGCCGATGGAATTTGAAGAAGGCGGACTGGACAGCATATGAGGCACGATTAGAGGAGATCTTTTCCGCGCGGCCTGGAGTGACACCTATGTCAGTTGAGACATTTACCAACGTACTCGTGCAGACCGCCACTCACTTCATCCCCCCGCACCTCTGGTACTCCTCGTCGCGCTCCCGTTCCCTGGTGGACAGAGGAGTGCCGCCAGGCTATCCGGGAAAGGCGACGAGCCTTCAGAACCTTCAACCGAAATAGTAATACAGTCAACCTCATCGCCTTTCGACAAGCTCGGGCCATCGCACGGCGTACCATCCGGGGGCAAAGCGTACCTCGTGGAGGGCCTATGTGGCCAAACTAAATCGTTCCACGCCCACGTCACAGATCTGGTCGAGGATAAAGCGCATCGCAGGACAATACAACTCGGCCCCTTTGCCAGCACTTCGGGTGGGTGGCAGAGACGTTACGCACCCGGTTGAGGTGGTAAACGAGATGGCCCGTACGATATCCAACCGATGCCGCTGTAACAGTGGAGACAACTTATTCATACGTCGGAAAGCTGAATGTGAGAAACACCCATTGAACTTCTCCACCTCTGAGCAGCCCTGTTATAACGAGCCATTCACCATGACTGAGCTTAGTTCCGCTGTTGGAGGCCTTCGAAGTGTATCCGAGGGTCCCGACCTTGTGCACAACGACATGCTCAAGCATCTCCCAACACGTGCACTTGAAACTATGTTAGACACCATAAATACACTTTGGGAGAAAGGCGACTTCCCATCCACCTGGCGCGATGCTACAATGATACCAATTTTGAAACCAGGCAAGGATGCCTCAGACCCGGCGAGCTACCGACCCATTTCACTAACATCATCACTTTGTAAACTGATGGAGAAGATGGTAAATGTTCGTTTGACCTGGTTTTTGGAATGCTTTGACATTTTAAGTAATGCACAGTGTGGTTTTAGGAAAAACCGCAGCACCAACGACCATCTTTTAACTCTGGACACTGTGGTACGAACAGCTTTCCAGCAGAACCGACATGTCGGTGCAGTGTTTTTCGACATTCAAGGAGCCTACGACACAACTTGGCACTACGGCATTCTGAAGAAGGTCTTCAGATATGGAATTCGAGGTTCCATGGCTCACTTCCTTGAGAACTTTCTGTCCAAACGCTTTTTTCGCGTACGCATCGGGAACTACTTGTCAGACAGGTATCCACAAATTGATGGAGTACCACAAGGAAGTGTACTTAGCGTGGCGCTGTTCGCCATCGCGATTAACGACATCGGCGACTCCCTTCCACGCAGCATTGGCAGATCACTCTTTGTTGACGATGTAGCGATTTGGTGCTGTACATCCAGTGCACCTTCGATGGCACGACAGCTGCAGTTGGCGGTATCCCACTTGGAAAAGTGGAGTTCCGAGAATGGGTTTAGATTCTCGATTGCAAAAACAGTTGGCATGCACTTTTGTCGGCGCCGCCGGAACTGCCCGGACCCTGCCCTCCAGCTGTATGGTGAGCGGATTCCCTTCCGGCAAGTGACTCGATTCTTAGGAGTTATTTTTGACACTCGTCTTAATTACAAGGAACATTTTAAGACACTTCGGGAGAAGTGTTTTAAATCCCTAAACCTGCTAAAAATGGTTGCACACACATCTTACGGAGGAGACAGGAAAACCATGTTACTGTTGTATCGCTCCCTCATTCGTTCAAAACTGGACTACGCGTGTTTTATATATGACAGCGCATGTGCAACAAGCAAGCGCTCACTGGACACTGTACACCACTCGGCGCTCCGCATTGTGACCGGCGCTTTCCGCACTTCACCTTCTGTCAGCCTTCTGGCTGAAACTCACGAACCACCACTCTCGCTCCGCCGCGAAAATGCTCGGGATGCGATATGCCTGTAAGCTGCGCCAATTCCCTGGTCACCCCACATATTCGCATGTGTTCTCCCATCGACTCATTGCATCATTTGGTCGAGGACGCCTTCTGCATGCCATTCCTTTTTGCGTTCGAATACGCAGGCTCTTTGAGGACAGTGGTATTCGACCGAAGGGAATTATGCAGTCCAATCTGGCTGGAACGCCGCCATGGCAGATGACTCCTCCTATAATAGATATGTCACTTTCCTCGGTTGGAAAGGACCATGCGACACCACAGCAGTGAAACAAAATTAACCATTTTGCATGGAAAATCACAGTTAATGAAAGTTTTAGGTTTTCATCCTTGGTGATGACTTTCATCTTTTCATAAACATATTACAAACACAGATGGTCATTGTTCTGATGGAAATAAAGTGCATGTTTGCAATGTTTTCATCCTTGTCTTTTGTTTTTCTAGCAGGTATCAATAGTCTCACTCTCAGGTGAATATAGAATGAGCTTTGAGACAAATGCATATCATCACAAAACCTAAGGGACCTGTAGTGAAGATGTTCCTGGCAGGCTGAAAATTATCGTACAATGAACTAGATGTGTCTATCTTCATGAAGCTTGGCATGAAGTTCACAGTGTATCCTCACAATCAGAGGATTATATAGCATGATGAACATAAGTGCAGCAATCTATGAATATGCATGAATCCATGAAATACACACTCATACCATGCGTCTTAAAAAAAACATGTGAAGCTGTAGCATAACCAGAAATTCGGCCGAGCTGACACACTTAAGGGCTGAATCATGACATTGGCCAAACCCAAGTAATTGTCAGCTAATGCAGGGGGGATTTGGAGCAAGCGGGTGGGGGCATCACCAGCCTAGATAGCCTGATTTGAACTAAAATTATCCTTTATTCATGCTATTCAGAAAAACAGGGAACATTTTATGTGAAGAAAAAGTATTGTTTTAAATTAGAGCTTGCACCTAAACCATACAAATCAGGTATTTTTCGTCAGCGATTTATTAAATCTTACACAACCCAAGCTGACTGACAACGGGCTGGCTGGATCCACCCATGAGCTGAACCCTTAACAGCGTTAAATCTCATGACTGAGTAGTATCTCAGCACTGATTACAGACAAAGAATGCAGGTATACAAATCTACATTAATAAATACAGAAATTCCCAAACCTCGATCCTATTCGGCGACTTACGAGGGCTCAGCTTTGTTTTTCGAAGTCTTGTGTGCGTCACAATTGTAGGTATGTATTTTGAAGAAAAATAGAATTGATAAAATGTTCCGATATTAATATATGATTCTCTTCAGATGTAAACAGAGAAATAAAGTTAGAATTGTTTCTTCATTTATCTTAACCTTACACTAATAAATTTCACAAATACTGCAAATATTAGCAAACATTGATTATCAAGAACATGGGATGAAAAATTTCATCCTTAGGCTGGCACATTCCAGGAGGATGAAAAACACATGAAAATACAGGTGAATTTGTGGATGAATACTGGCGAGCATGATGGATAAATCAAAGATCAAAGCAAATATTTGAACGTCTCATCATTTTCTACACATTATGAAAGGACAATAACGCTCTGCCGCGCGCGGTACAAGGAATTATTCATATGTTCATCTGTGGGCTTTTTCGGCCAGTCTGAAGGATGAAAAATCCAGGTAAACGCGGGGCTTGATTTACGGAAGTGCTACGAATAAATCGCACAACAACTGGGATTTTCCAACTCTCCGTTCATTTTAGTGCGTGAAAATTAGCACAAAAACACTTCCGAAGGTCTTCCTTACGTGCCATATTTTTTACAACGCAAGAGCTCCTGACGTGTGGATGCTTGGAAAGTATGCTGCAAATGGAGACCAGTTCCTTGGTGATATGGCAAGGGAATACTATAAGTGGACACAAATCTAATTATTTCAAGTTCATTTTCTGATTTGAGCACCCAAAATACTCGACATGTGCACATTTAAGTGAAAATTATGGTGTTTTTCAATCGCCATTTGTCCATAGCTCACTGGCTTTTTCCTTCGTCACAGGTAACAACCTGAATGCCATAATTCTCCCCTGTAGTGGAAATATTTGATCCTAGTTTTTTTCATGGCATTCTTTATATTGTTCCAAGTCCTTTCCAGTATAATAGCCTCCCAGCCGTGCAGGTTAAATATAAAAAAAATAAATTGCGAAGTGTGCATTGTGTCCTGTGGCACTATAATTTGTCACGAAAGCGCAAAACATCGCTGCGCTGAATTTTGTTTACATTCCATTGTTTTCATAGCCTTGCATTTGGCATATACGTGTATACAGTGCAGCGTAAGTTATATGTGTACTGCCTTGAGCGTTGTTAACCTTAAACCACCTCATCCTACATTGCACAGATGTGTGGTACAATGTAGATGATGAATATCTCAATCTAGATTGGTGATATATTAGTGGCATATCTGCGTGTGCTGTTCGAAGGAAAGCATATGATCGAGGTAGGACGAGTGGATTCTAAGGTTGTTCTGCTTTGTTGGGAGGGGGCAGATTCAGAGCTGAATGAGGCTGAAATAGATATTGTAGGGGAGAGACAGTATTGGATCTAAGGAGGCCAAATGGGCCGCCCCCCCCATGCCCAAAGGGGAACGCCACCTCATCTGCTAGAATGCTACCCCTCTAGCCTCCTTTCCATCCCCTACTGTTGAAGTGCCATCCATCCGGGAGGTCGGAGTGCACCCCCCCCCCCCTCTGGTCCCTGCTTCCTAGGAAGGCAAGTTAGTGCCACCCCAGCACATCTTTAGCTTCCACCAGCCCCACAGCTTAAATTCCTGTATCCGACCCTATTTGGGATTGAATTATGTGATGCTGAATATTCCTACAGGGGAGGAGCCGTAAAATGTTGCAAGGTGTGGACAGGGCAGGAATTATGGATCCAGCACCCAATTATATTGGCATGAGGACAAGTTTAAAAGAAACTATGAATTTACAAAAGAAGTAGCTAAAGAAGCATGAAAGATAATGAAACTATGAGCCACGGGGGCCAATGGCATAAGAACAGGGCAGGTCCCCCCCCCTCCAGCTTTGAAGCTGGTGGGCATTACCTGCCATCTTTTCATGGTCTGAGCACCCTGATCTCTCTCCCCCCAGTAGAAAACATTTCAGTCTCATAGCACATCCTGCCGCCTCACCCCCCCCCCCCACATAACAAAATGTTCCCTATGGCCCTGACAGGGGCCATCTTGGTTACACTTTGTGGACCCTAAGAACTAGTTGTCCACAATATTTGTCGATTAGTTATCCATGAAATAATGAAAGGAAATTCTTTTTTCCTTTTAATACCAGTCTATGCTATTTTTATAGACTGCTATGCATACTGACAATGCCAATTGTGCGTGATAGCTGGTTCCAATGTTAACTACCCTGCTGGTAAAGAAAGACTGTCTTGTCTTTATCCTGATATGGTTAACTTTGATTTTGAATTGATGGTCTCTAATAACTAATTGTATAATTTGTATTATCCTAGAGATGGATCTGTTGCTGACCATGAATAAATTTAAATACCTTGATGAGACCTCCCCTTATTTTTCTGTATCTAAGTGTACACACATTCATATCTTTTTTAATCTTGTCTCATATGGTAGGTTGCTCAAATTACTAATCCTCGTTTGCACTCTCTCTAAATATTACCAACTTTTTCCATAGCTATAGGGGATCAAGCTCCATTATTTAAAATGTGCCCTGAAATTTTGTTATTGCTTCTTTTGTATGTTGTCCATAATTTGTGGACACAATATGATGTACACAATTTTGTATTTACAATAACACCTAAGTCCTTCTGTTGAGTCACAGCTAGTACTTGGCTACCCATCAAGTATGGATTCCTGATATGATGTCTACCTGCATGCATTATTCGACACTTATCAAAGCTAAATTTAATTTGGCACTTTTTATACCTTTTCAATACTATTTACGAATATTGTGACCAATAGTGGTTCCAGTACTGACCATTGCAGTACTTCACTAAGAGCATCTTGTCATGAAATCTTCATGCCACCTAGCACCGGAGACGAGTGGTCTAGGGGTAAGATGCTCGTCTCACCATGAAAAGATTGTGGGTTCGAATCTCACCTGTCGCTACTCTTCGCCCGCGACCAATCGGCGTGAGAGACTGGCGACGCTATATGACTCGACGGTCGCCGTGTCGTAAAACCAATAACCACAACCACCACCGCCACCTAGCACCACTATCTACTGTCCATCTGAAAGCCATAGCTCAAACTGATTTTCATATCAGGATTAAATCAATATGATGTCTTATCACACTTGTCTGTAGCAAAATCCAAAAAGTTCAAGATATTTGTCAGCGAGATCAACCTTTTCTAAACACATGCTGGGTGTCTCGAATCAATATGTTCCCTTCCAGAAAACAACCATTATATCCGTAATAATTGGTTTAAGCAGCGTATATCCTAAGGATGTTGGTCCTGCATTTACATAACTTCATTCAAAATGGTGTGGTCCCCGCATTGTCCCGACTAGATGCTACCTCAATCACGCCGTGATCTGGTAGAGATCGCGGCGCCTTGCCCGCGGTATTAACTGCAAAACAATTGTCGCACCTCTACCACTGACCCACACTAATCTGTATCCGTTCTTTGACAGTAACGCCGCTGCTGCCTCAATCCTGTGTGCCGGGATCCTGCTATCCTGGTTTGGTCTGGCCGCATCGTCCGTCCATCACCTACGTCAGACCTTCCTGCCATCCTTCTGAGGTTGGTTTTTTTCACCTACATCCTGTCCTGTGTTCTTACGTCGTTGACTTGCTGCTTGGATCCGTGGGTATCAGGCATGGTGAAAATTAAATCTGATGAAGCTGTCGTATGCTATATATGTCTTAGAAATATCAGAAAAAGTAATGCTAAGCGACATGCGCAGAACGTGCACAGGGTGGGGGGAAAAAACTTCAGGACTTTAGCAAGGCATGTGAGAGAGAGACAATGCGATGGAAGAGGCGGGATCGAGATGTCCGTCCAGACCCGATCGGATGTAGCACTGCTGTGGGGACGTCTGGAGACGATGCCACGCCAATTGCACCAGCAGCAACCACTGACTCTGCCTCCCTCGACTCTGACAGTGATGTAGACGATCCCAGCCCAGCTGCTGTCGAGCCGGAAATGAATGACGAGCCCAACAGTGACCCCATGGACGAGACGAGACCGACAAGGACAGCGGTCATGGACACAGACGATGCGATTATAGCGATTATATTACTCAGACTTGAACGGTTATGGTTGTTGATGCAATAAAACTCATATTTTATGTTCTGAGTGTGTACTACATCATTGGCGTTGAAAGAACGTGGAACGATGGACAAAGACAAGAGAAGCTGTTGCTTCAGTTCAACGAATCCAAGTCGCGTTGGGATGTGCTAAATAATTATCTCCGTGAGATAGTACGATTTTGGTTTCGCTGTTGACTGGTATTCGTAGAAACTATCCACATTTCCAGTCACACTCGCGATCGTATCGATTCGAAGTTCAGCCATGCACAATTAAAAGTTGTTATTGGCTTGGTTAGTGCTTCCGTTGATGGCGTCGGTGCTGACTGTTCAGATGCCTCATTTCACTTTTATATTAAATGTTGATGGTGTGCTGTATTATTTATTTACAAAGCCCAGCTGTTTGATCGAGTTGCGGCATGGCCTTCACCAGAGATGATGCTCCCTTGAGACCAAATGACTAAGGACATAAACACATCACAAAAAGCAAAACAAAAGCAGTGTCAGTATTAGTAACATTGCCGTAGTTACGCTCCAGTTACAGCCGAAAAGCAGACTTAGAAATGTGCAGGCAGATGATTCGAAAGTGCTGTCAGACACCGACACTGAACTGGTGATACGGTCGTTCTGCGGGCACTGGTTCAGCATTTGAGGACGTGACAGGTCACAGGTATGATGACAGTTATCTGGATTGCATAGGTCAGCACCGCCACCCAGGGATGTAGGCTTCGTGATCAGGTCTGCATGATGAGGACTAGTCAGCGAGGCAGTGGCCAAGGTGGATGGTACCTGTAACACAATACCAACCAATCAAATACACCCACATGCAGCTCATAGCATTTGGGTGAGGCCATCATGCACATTGTACATGCAGGTGATAGATGTGCGACATTTGTCTTCTCCAAGGGACGGAACAGTCAATTACTTCGCATTTACCTTTGTACCTTTGCACGCATCACGGTCTGCCATCATACACATTGAGGAAAACCACAGCCATCAAGCACCCGGCATGCACAGCTGAAACAAACACGTCCAAGTATAAAATGCAATGTAGGTCTTTGATAGGGCGGTGCACAGGTGTCCTTCCGCCATGTGTGGCCAGATTAATGTGAAGAAGTACCGAAGAATGGAATTGCCTGTTTCATTTCAAGCACCGTGCTACATTCATGAACTCAATAAAGAAAGGAAGAAGCATGTGAAGGTACTGACCCCAAAAATGTGGTTCAGGAAGAGTGGACGCAACATACAATTTGTCCAAATTTGTATGATTATGTTTGCCACTCTGGCCATGTGTTTAATTTATTAGTATGATGGCGCAATATGGGTTTTCATCATAATGCATCTATTCAGCGTTTTTCATCTTTCACTATCTCAGAGTGATTTTGTTTTTCATCCGCACAGGTATTGAAAAAGTAATTTTAAGACACTGCACCACAGTACCGACTGTCATGTGCGCTGGAACACATAGCCTCGTTCGAGGGATACGTCCCAACTTACACAGATGGATCCAAGACGGATGATGGTGTGGGCAGTGCATTTGTTACTGGGCCTCTGTCAAGATCTTTTTCCCTACCACCACATGCAACTGTTTACACTTCAGAGCTGGTGGCGATCTCAAAGGCTCTCAGTTTTATTGAAGTGGGGCGGGATGCCTCGCATGTGATTTTTACCGACTACCTCAGCAGTCTCTGGGCGCTAAAGCAGTTTAACCCACCTGACACCATTTTACAGGACGTTTTACGGCTTCTGGGATCACTGGCTCAAGCTGGGAAGACTATCGTCCTCTGTTGGATCCCGAGCCATGTCGGCATCGTGGGGAACGAGGCAGCGGATGCTGCTGCGAAACGAGCAGCTCAAGCACCATATCTGCGATCTATGCCGCTCCCCGCGAGGGAGTATGACCGTTCTATCGCGACCTTTGTTTTAAAAAAATGGCAGTCTAGTTGGGACACTCTGCAGGACAATAAACTGCGAACAATCAAGCCATGTCTTGGGGAGTGGCCCTCATCCTACCGTAGGACGAGGCAAGACGAGGTCGTGCTCTGCCGCCTTAGGCTAGGGCACACCCACGCAACACACCATCATCTGCTCTGTGGGGAGGACAGGCCAAACTGCCCTCGATGTCACGCACCACTATCAGTACGTCACGTTCTGATATCCTGTCCCCTGCTCGCCGATGCTCGAAGACGCCTTCTCGGAGTCGTGCAGTCTCCGTCAATCCGCGAACTCCTGGGTGACCACTCACGCGTAGTAACCTCAGGACAACTGTTTCGCTTTCTCTCGGATGTCAAATTTAGAGCGATTTACACACCTCACTGACACGTAGCACTATAAGCTCGGAATGATCTGCCTATATTTTGAAAGCTCGCGTACTACTGTTGACATGAATCCTCTTAAGTTGTCCATCTAAAATTGTTACGGGCGCTGTATGACCAACGCAGTCGATGCGCCCTTAAGCCCAAATAACCAACCATCAAGGTACAAATGGATGAGCCACAGACTCTTTACCATGCCTGACATCAATTTTATCAACTGCCATTGGCTTAAAAGTAATCATTTGTGGACAAAATAGGTGTTCACATCATCTTCATCATGTTAAAAAGTGTGCAACTTAAAGTTTTCCAAAAATAAAGTTACCTTGATCTGCAAATTTACCCATAGCTCAATCTATGCCACCCTCCAACATCACCATAGCTCTTATGGCACTTCAATTCTGTATACATTGGCTTTATATCACTCAACATCCATACATGTAGGACAAACCATACAACATCCAAATGTATGTAGGCAGGTGTACCATTATGCAGTGTGGCACCAGGCTTGACACAGTAGTCGGTTTTACAGCGGAAATTTGCTCCCAGGTCACGTGGTCTCAGGAACAAGATAGAGGGCAAAGACCCTGCATGGTGATCTGCGTAAATTAAAAGCGTCCACCAAATCTAATTTTCACATCAGTTTTAATAACAAAATCGGTTTTAGTATTGACACTGCTGAAATAAATAGAATTAAACTTACGAATATCAGCAAATTGCAATATGCTTTCTAATTTACGTCGAGACTGCACTCAGCTCTACGGTATCTGGCAGCCGACGGATGACTGCCAGATGACAAATTGGCGCTGTGGTTAAATTAGCGAAGGATGCAGTTATAAGCAAACTTCCTGAGCAACGGTAGGAAAATAATAACAAAGGTACACTTAATCGATGTCAACCAAGTTTATAAATCCATACCTGATACTGCCGACATGCTCACGCCGCACAACTAATAAATATTCACAACACACCCCATGAGTAGGACGCTCGTGCACCGACTGATTTGTTGCCTGCCGCATACTGGGATATAGGTTTCGGTATATAAAATGGTTTATGGAAAGTTATCCAAAAACAATCAGACTAAAATCATTTCATTCTCACCACCAAGAAACAAGTTTTGTCAATGAAAAAGCTGAGAAAATTGAGTGAAATCAATTCTTGTTAATAATAAATGTTTTTTATGTACTTTTTTAGTTCATGTCTGGAATGTTTAGTTGAAGCAAGGAATGACTTGGAAGGATGAAGTGACTAGACGGGAGAGCAAATTGCCGCTGTAAAACCGACTAGTGTCAGTCAGGGTGGGAATTAAGGCACTTCTTCAGAGATTCCACTGGAAATGCAGACAACAATGTGCCAATGCAGCTTGCAAGACCTCATGGCTGCACACTGAAGAAAGTGGCCACCGAGAGCAACAAATTTGGCTGAGGCATATCCAGAAACCTGCTTTCAAGCCACTCTATAGTGGGAAAAATTGCCAGTTTTAAGAGACGTCTTCCTGAGTGCACCGATCAGAATTGCCTGAGTTGGTGTCTCCTGTTCTGAAATCTGTCTGTCAGCCAATTGATGAAAGGTATTTTGTATGTGCATCACAACAATTAGCAACTTTGAACATATTGTTAACAGTGTTATGCCACAAACACAAGACCTTGACTGATCCTTTGCATTGTGCACAGCTATCGCATCCAAATGTGGTGTGCACAGTAGTGGAGGTGGGTTCGTATTATGAGGAATTTGCTGCATAGGTAGGTATGCACTCTGAGCTGGGAGTGAAGCGTGAAGTTTTTGTTTGTTTTTCATATGGCTAACCTTGTACTGAAACCAATGGTGAAGGGAAAGCACATTGCTCCTGTGAGTTATGAGAGACGAAACTGTGATGATTATCACAATTCGCTGCCAGGCGGTGCCATCTATTGTTCTCTCGCTTCTTTGTTCATGTGCTTTGACATTTTATTTGACCAAAAACAACAATGCTTATTACTTATGCATATTACATATTGACTACCTAGGTAGGTACACAGGCTTTTCCTGTTGGTTACCGGCAAACAGATTCCATGCACCAAAAAATAATATTCTCAGAAAATGTACTCCGGACAAAGTCGGGATGGATCCAAGGGGATATAGGTATCATAGGGCTGGATCCAAGGGGATGGATTGCACGGTGAATCAAAAGGCAGATCACTGGGGTGGATCCAAGTGGGTATATCACGGTTAATTCAAAGGCATGGAACACAGGGGGTGGATCTGAAGGGTGAATCCAAGGGGCGGAACCAAGGGGTAGACCGGAGGGGTGAATCGGCAAATGTTTAATAATAATCCACCTTCCACAATAACCCACGTGCCACAACCTGCACTACCGCCACACCCATGCGCATGAAACAGTCTTGCCGTGCGTCGAGAATATCTGCAAGAATGGTTGCTGGGAATGTCGGAAATGCGCGTGAAACCAGTGACGTCACATTTCTATCGTGATTTACACAAATAGCGCCGGTGGTGTATATCCACTCAGATTTGTCGTGATATACACAGGAGACCATTTTCTGTGTAAATCGACTCATGAGTGGATATACACGCTTCCATTTTGTTATGATTTTTTGGGGCCCAAAAAGGGAGCAAAAAAGATTTTGACACATCGAGGGTTCTATGCTGTTGAAGTTCTGCTTACAGCAAGAGATGACGAAATCAGCAGTTTCATTATTGGACGCGTGTATATCGACTCATGAGTCGATTTACACATGCCTGCTTCTCTGTGTAAAGCCACTCATGAGTCGATTTACACAGGGACCGTCGGCTGTGTATATCCACTCAGATCTGTCGTGATTTACACAGAAGCGCCCTCTGGTGTAAAACCACTCATGAGTCGATTTACACAGATGGCGCTGCCTGTGTATATCGACTCAGATCTGTCGTGATTTACACAGAGAAGCCCTTCGGTGTAAATGACGATCCGTCGTGATTTACACAGAATCACTGTTGGTGTAAATCCACTCAGGAGTCGATTTAAGCAGGGGAGCGCCACCGGTGTATATCCACTCAGATCTATCGTGATTTACACAGAGATGCTATTCCGTGTAAATGACGATCTATCGTGATTTACACTGAAGTGCCGTTTGGTGTAAAAACCACTCGCTAGTAGATTGAAGTACGTGGCGCTGCTTGCGTAAATTAACTCAGTGTGATGTGCACGGGCAGGCGTGCAACTTTGCATGCTTTTTGACGGAATGGTTTGGGCACCATGAAAGCCAGCGTTCCCCTCAATAATTCGAATGTTTAGCATGGGATCATATGAAATGGATTCAGGGACGGATCCAAAAGCCGGACTGTGGTTAGAAAATTCAAAAATCTTCCTCCCGTTTCAAAAACCGCATTGGATTCGCACAGCTAACCGTCTTCGAGTCTGTTCGAACTGATATTTGTCATAAAATGTTTTTAGATTCCGACACAATGGCATTTTAGCACAAATTTCGACAAAAATCTGCATCATAGAGCAGGGGGAAGGGGGCATGGCCTCGTTGGGTCCACCAATGAATAGGGTCCCACGGTCCTCCAAATTTCCTCAATGCATATCCCCTCCCCAATCATTTTGGTAAGAGTGCCGGTTTTGGAATGCGTCTTTCCCATGAGCGACGCCAAGCCCGGTTCGCTCGTGCAGCATATGTGGTTGCTATGCTTTCGGCCGTCATATTTCGACTCAGACCGGAACCGGCGATGTCATCAGAACTTGGCGGGGGGGTTTAGGGCGCATCGACTTCATTATTCATGTAGATATCGGCAGAACTTAGGACGAGACTACTACTCATGTAGTATGGGGCGGCGGTGTCATGTAGACGCACGGTGGAACCGGTGGTGTCAGGAGAATGGTACCGGGCATGTCATACAAATTCGCAGGACGGGCACAATGGTGTTTGAGCACAAAGATGGACATTACCAACAGTGTCAGGGAGACAGGATTGGCAGTACAAGGACACGGAGCGCGACTGAACTAGCGACCGGCGATGGCGATGTCAAGATGAATACGTCGCGCTATGGGTGTGGTGAAGGACACCCATCCGACCTCGTGGCTCGTATATAGAACTAGCGGTGTCACAATTAAGGCTGGATCGATAAATTATCGTCGGGGGAGGGGGCACATTCCTTCAAAGGGGTGTCTTCGGCTGGGTATTCGTTGAGGACGGAGGGTGCACTGGAGCATACCTACTTATGGGACGCCGTTTTGTGTCAAATGGGCGCCTTTTCCTGTGAGATGCGTCTTAGGTTGAGAAACTGCGCAGGGCTTCCTGTTAGCCACACTGCCCTTTCCATTAAGTACCGGGACTACATTCCAGCATGCAGCGTCCCCCCCCCCCACTGGTCTAAAGTGAACCAATTTCCATAAAATTGCCAATGTCTCTTGGTGAACTGGTGGAGGTTCCTGTCGCGCTATCGGGTCCTCTTTATTGGAACCTCCCATTGTTCTGAACCGGCACCGTCACGGAACAATTGAAACCGTCGAGTCCTGCAAATTAGAACCTACCGTGTAACATCTAGGACTACCCGGCCTAGATGCTGGAGTATTTTCTTGACCGCAATCAGACCTGTGGGACGTTGGAGACCCTCAGGGCCTGTCACGAATTCCGTAGGATTTGGAGCCTCCCAGTGGGTTGCAAGAGCTCTGCTGTTGTTGCAATGGCAGACGGAGCATCCCAATAGTCAAATACCTGCCACCCTCCCAGCGACATGCCTATGGGGCCTCTTGCCATGCCGCTGAGGCTCTTAGTCAGTTTTGACACTTTCCCAGACTGCAGACTCCGTAGTTCCTAGTTTAGGCCTTCTGCTACTTTCTCGTCCCCTCCCGATCTACTTGCTGAAACTCCGCTATTACGGTATATTATGGTGTTCCAGGGCCTCCTGCTAATGCAACAGGGCTTCCAGATATATTCCCCATCATAATAGCTGTGGAAGTCTCCTGGGCCGCCAGCGACGCCACACGTTGAACTATCTGGTCTTGGCGTCATATGTCCTACAGGGCGTGCAGCTAAGGCGCAGGGACTACAATCAGCCCCCTGGTGTCTCATCGTTGCCCATCAATAACCCAGTTGGGCTGATGGAACAATTTCAATCCCTTCGACTTACTATTCAAATATGTGACATGTGAACTCAAGGGGCACACTAATGGGAGACTCCATTAAAAGGCGAGTGAAACTTCGATGTCCGTATTTGCAAGCTCATGGGCAAGCTACTGAACCAAGTATTCAATGATTCACTACATGAAATAGTCGCCATATTAATCAGGTGATACTGCATGCAGACATTTTTATTTGTTTTATTTAGTATGGTTAAGCATACCATTATCAAACACTGGCAAGCATACCACAATGCAAGTACATGGCAAACATGATAGTAATTCCAAAAACAAGAAGAATGTATGACAACCATCTGGGCGCACACGGCAACAGACTGCAGGGTCACACAGCACCCAAGGCCACTCATGTTTAACTATGTCATACATATCCATGCCATTTGAAAACATACCACAAGGTAGGTAAACAGCAAACATGGTAGTTCCAAAAGCACAAATAATGGATGACAGCTATCTGGGCGCACACGGCAGCAGACTGCAGGGTCATACTGCACCCAAAGCCACTCATGTTGAACTAAGTCATACATATCCATGTCATTTGAAAACATACCACAAGGTAAGTAAACAGCGAACATGGTAGCTTCAAAAAGCACGAATAATGGATGACAGCTATCTGGGCGCACACGGCAGCAGACTGCAGGGTCATACAGCACCCAAAGCCACTCATGTTGAACTATGCCATACATATCCGTCATTGAAAGCGGGGCTGCAGTTTCTTCTTCAATTTGTCTCGACAGACATTGGTTTTTAGCAATTGCAAATATCGCACCAGGCAAAAAGAGGATGTGTGAATGGAGATTTACTATGCTGATACTGAGATAACAACTGATCTGTTAGAAACTGCACTCCTGCTTAATGGATTAACAGATCTTTATGGACTAGACAGCGCGTTTCGTGACTAGCTTGTCGGACCATTTTTGCCATGAATGAATACCATGTATACACCATGGCACAACGTATGTCTGGACTAGTACGTTTGGCATGCACATGTCACAACCGTGCAGCCGTCATAAGCTCGAAATAGACACTGCACAGCCGAGAGCACCGGCAGTGGCGGAGCCTGCGGCCGTTGATGCACCCGGTCTATGCTATTGCACTCCCCAATGGCACAGGTGTAATCGGACAAAACGCGGTGTTGGGCAGCAACAGTGAAAATCCCGGTCTTCGGGATTCTTCGTATGGTGATGCTACATCCAGCGAAGTTCCCCGAAGACGTTTGGATCATCTTGGGTGGCCGGTGGACCTGCAAAATATGCAAAAATAGGCATTACCAAACCAGTAAGGAACCATACAACAATCTATCTAGTTGCATATTCATGAATCCCCAATAAACCACAATCATATACTCTTATTATACCAATATTATGCAATCAGACATATCAGCCATCATACCGCTGTCAGCAGAGGTCACACGTCCATTACTTGTGATTTTTTTTCGTACAGTTTTGAGCACGTTGGGCAATTGGCATGGAACTTCCTGACGATTTCTAACCAAACACATTGACACGCAGTTTTACACATATGACGCCGAAATTGTACACACATAGTCACGAAATTGTCAATATTCGTCGCCACACATCCATATTCAACCCAGGGCCTCGTCTAGATGTGGATTTTGGGATGCATAACTGCACATCTCCAGGTTTCCTCAGAGAATCTAAGGCATGATTTGTTGAACATGTGCATTCATAGAAAAGTAACTGATGTGAGTGCCACCCTACCACTAGCTACTTCACGGAACAGCTTAACAACCTCATAGCGAAACCTCTTGTACTCACTGTTACGAAGTAATACTTCATAATAAATTTATGACACATGCTATAAGACAACTTACCAGTGTACTGCCTCCTTGCTCCCACGACTGTAGTTACGCTGCCTTTCGGCCGGCCGCGGTTCTTTTTGACGCGAGGAGCCATGGTCGGATGATCCAGCATTAGGCTGCCTCTATCTAAGTTGATCAGGTGACCAGTGTCGCCCGCAGACCGTCCTGAAAATGGCACATGGGCGACAGCAGTGGTGGCGGCGGAAACTGGGGCCACTGACGTGCTAGGTCTCTCATTGTGCTTGCCAATCACTGGGGAAGAAACGATTGGAGAGCATACCCTGTTCGTTCGGGGCCTATGAGCACCGATCACTGGTGAAGGAGCAGAACTTGAGATCGGTACACGACGATACCCTCCGATGATCGGAGACAGTACATGGCACAACCTGAGCCTGCAAATGATCAGCTGCATAAGACAGGAGCCACTTGTTGCCAATGAGGTCCTGTGAAAACAATGACATGCTTAGTTGCCGTCGAACTGCGAATATGTGCCGACAAGGCATGCAGTACTGTCGATAAAACATGCACCCACATCCTGCTGGACTTACATCCACGTGCCCAGAACAGTCACATGCAGTCCAGCGTCCACCTGTGGCAACACCCAAGGACGCCCAACCAGCAAGCTCCAACTCCTCCCTGATCAGCGAAACAGCAAACGGCGTGACATGACGCTCGTAGTCGCCTAGCTCGCCGTGACAAGATGTCGTTGGACGTTTGCTGATTGCCGAGTGCATTTCAGCATTCCTGTCGGCACGGATAGTGTTTAGCACAAGATACCCAGATACAAACTCTGGCAGGGTGTCCTGAGCCTTGCACACAGACTTTAGCCTGCCATGAAGTGACTCAAGATGATTGTTGGTGAAAACGCCAGACATATCCCCCCTAGAGAGCCCTCGCACCCACTGATCCCTGATTTCATCCCAGTTGTACCTAAGGTAACATTCTGTGGAAGCATGTCTAATATCTTGACGAACACATTGATACTCAGCCTCCGATCTGGCATATACAAGCTGCTGTAAAGTTCGCAGAATCCGATCCCTCTCGGTCTTGGTCATTCCAGCGAGACTGAGCTCTGGCCGAAACGCCTGCAGCACATGGAATGTGCACAGGAACAGGTTGCAGTCCGGGAACACTTCAGCAATCGCTGATCTTTCTGCACGGTCTTTGTCCGTGAGCCACACCTGAAAATGTGATGGCAGTTTTAACTACATGCCAGTACTAAATATGGTACATGGGTACATGAACCAGAACCAGTAGCAGGAATACAGTCAAAATGTTGGGATGCGATGGGAGCTTTTAGAACGAGTCTTTCTGTACACTGTATGAGTGCGATGTTACACCTTTTTGCTTTCTCTCCCTCTCTAAACATTTTGGGACATAGCTGCATCCCCAACATTTACCAATTACCAGGAGAGAAAGGGGACAGAACAAAACATAGTGGCAACATAGAGGCATGACACAGGCTGGAACAGGAATAGAGGGATAAGGTGGATGGGTGCACTTTTTTTGACTGCTTCACATGGAGTGGGGTGGGGGGAGCACAGGGATAGTGAACAGAGGACACTCAGGTGAAGATGAGATACACCAGAAGTTTGGTGGGATAGTGGCAGAAGTTTGTTTGGGCTGATTCTGACTGTTCTGGTGATGTTAGATTATATTGTGTAAACATATATTATATTTATACATTATCTTAGTCTAGGTTAGGATATTTTATTTCCATGATTTATCTGTTCATATGTAATGTTTAAATTCTTGAAATTTAAATTTGAAACAGAAGTCTGCATACAAGCCACATGCAGCCATGCATATCAGTGTAAGGATGGCTTTTATATGTACAGGTTGCATTCTAGTACCTCCCATAATTATTAAGCTTTTTTCTGAGGACAATCACTCAATTTTATAATATTTTCTGACAACACTGTCATTTCTAGCAAGGGTACTCACACAAATTGTTTTAAGGTATGCCAGTATTTGTTTTTGAAGGAATTCCATAGCCTCAAGATTCATAATTTCCTTCTCGAAGCATAAAAGCTTTATAAGCTGCAGTCCAACACCATCAAGGTACAAATGGACGAGCCACAGACTCTTTACCATGCCTGACATCAATTTTATAAACTGCCATTGGCTTAAAAGTAATCATTTGTGGACAAAATAGGTGTTCACATCATCTTCATCATGTTAAAAAGTGTGCAACTTAAAGTTTTCCAAAAATAAAGTTACCTTGATCTGCAAATTTACCCATAGCTCAATCTATGCCACCCTCCAACATCACCATAGCTCTTATGGCACTTCAATTCCGTATACATTGGCTCTATATCACTCAACATCCATACATGTAGGACAAACCATACAACATCCAAATGTATGTAGGCAGGTGTACCATTATGCAGTGTGGCACCAGGCTTGACACAGTGTCAGTCAGGGTGGGAATTAAGGCACTTCTTCAGCAATTCTACCGGAAATGCCAACAACAATGTGCCAATGCAGCTTGCAAGACCTCATGGCTGCACACTGAAGAAAGTGGCCACCGAGAGCAACAAATTTGGCTGAGGCCTATCCAGAAACCTGCTTTCAAGCCACTCTATAGTGGGAAAAATTGCCAGTTTTAAGAGACGTCTTCCTGAGTGCACCGATCAGAATTGCCTGAGTTGGTGTTTCCTGTTCTGAAATCTGTCTGTCAGCCAATTGATGAAAGGTATTTTTTATGTGCATCACAACAATTAGCAACTTTGAACATATTGTTAAGTGTTATGCCACAAACACAAGACCTTGACTGATCCTTTGCATTGTGCACAGCTATCACATCCAAATGTGGTGTGTGCAGTGGTGGTGGGTTTGTATTGTGAGGAATTTGCTGCATAGATAGGTATGCACTCTGAGCTGGGAGTGAAGCGTGAAGTTTTTGTTTGTTTTTCATATGGCTAACCCTGTACTGAAACCAACAGTGAAGGGAAAGCACATTGCTCCTGTGAGTTATGAGAGACAAAACTGTGCTGAT